>JAUZSV010239143.1:0-12370 GCA_034780495.1 Parotocinclus cesarpintoi
CCACAAATAGTACCACAAATAGTAACAAACTATGTTGAGAAACAGATGGACTACCGTCTGTAATTTCAGAACTACAGATATCAATGGCCACTAAAAGTTAAATAAACAATAAACATAATATAAACTATATAAAACATTTGCACAGTACATATATAGTCATATAGGCAGAATTACCTATAAATCTACATAAAAATCAGTGTGTCATTTCAGCATGGCTCTTTGAACAACTCTTTACCTACACCATCTTAAGGCTTAACCTATTTTATACTTTATCTTAACTTTATCTTAATATTAAATCCTTCAATAAAACATAAGCCTAAAACACCAAAGCAACCAAAATCATAACTAAGAGGAAAAAAATAAAAAGCCAAAGCAGTTCACAAGGAGCTGATGAACTGTTGATGTTAATTCGATCTTATGAGCTTTGTGAATCTGTTCTTTGTTTCTTTAAAACCTCTTATAAACACTCCCACAGACTAGGATCACTTAAAAAAAAAAAAAATTCTTAGGACAACCCAGAGTAGTCCCACACCAACACAGGGAGTACATACAAACTCCACACAGAAAAGACTCAGACCACTCCACCTGGGGATTTAGGCCAGGACCTTCTCATTGTGCTACCCATCAAACAACTTATCTCCTTTCCTGTTAATGAAATGTTATATATTCCTTGAATTTTTGATAATTTTATGCACTCTAGAGAAAGACACATTCTAATCCATTCCAATATTTTTTAGAAACTATGTTACTCTACATTTTCTCTTTTCTCTCCAGTACCAGTTCCAGCCCCAAACGCTAAGATGTTCCTCAATGTCACCATTACTCTACTAGTTTTCATTAGAGCTCTCTTCATCCTTTAGTGGTCAGGGGACTTTTCTACTCAAGAACCTAAAGAGACTCTGACCTAAAGTGTCAGAAAAAATAATTGTGCTATTCTATTCAATATTGTGTTTATATGTTATTTGTGAGTTTTGGCTATCCCAAGGTTTCTCCAAAGTTTTCCACTGCTGCCCTTGGCTTGCTTATTTGGGAATGGCCATAGAACATACTCTAATATTGTAAAGCTGATTTGAGACAATGCTCCATTGTAAAAAGCACTATATAAATAAATATGACGTGACTATGACTTCACTAGACTTATAATAATTATTATTTTATCAGCACTTTAATGTGTCTAATGTCTAATGACACTTCTTGTGGTTTTTGGACATTTTGAACAGTTTACACTAGTTCAGGACCATGTTTAGATTTTATTCGTACGTTAACATTTTGGGACTTGAAACATTTTCATGAAACCGGCCATTTATGGAAACAGTTTTGTTATGAATGATTTTCACTCAATTTGTTCTGGTTGGCTTTCATGAACACCTATATCCAAATGCAAAAACTAAAAGCAAAAATCTTTTATTTCCCCATGTCGTGCCCACGCTCTGCTCAGCGGACCATACCGGCGCACGCGCACGATCACCTTCTCCCACGTACTAACTACACACACCTGTGCCTCTCATTATACACCTATATATTCATCCGGTTTGCCATTTGACTTTGCTAAGTCTCTTGGTGTATCTGAGTTACTATATACCATACCATAGTATGTTCATCGCCTGTACTTACTGTTGCCTTTCTGCTCCGTTTTCCCGTTTTCGATTTTGTCTTGCTGATTTGGATACCTTTGCCGTGCTCTGTGTTTTGACCCTGGACTGTTTTGGATTACGTGTTTGCCTGTCGTTTTGGAGATTAAAGCCTGGTTTTTCTGTATACGCTGCATCTGCCTTCGCCATCTTTGCTCCGCTGACGTCACATTAGACTTAGCCCGTAATGGAGGCAGCAGCTGCTCCTACTGACGTTCGCCCTGCTGTTAGCGACCCCCTACAGGAGCTTTGTGACCAACTGGGTGAGGTAACCCAGGCTGTACGCCAGTTTATGGTGGATCATCAAGCCCTTAGTTCGCTGGCCCCCACGGTACAAGCTCTTTCCACACAGCTTGGATTGGGGGGTGCAGCCCCGCCCTCTGCAGCGACAGTACCGCTTCCACCCAGCCCACCTCGCCAAGCCACGCCCACGGCAGCCTATTAGATCAGATTACCAGATAAGTATGATGGTAACCCTGAGAAATGCCAAGGGTTACTTCCTGGAGGCTTTCCGTTCAGTCTTTCAGCACCTATGATGGTCGCTCGGCTTCGGAACACTTTCTCGCCCTAAGTCAGGGATCCAGTTCCGCCGCGGAATACGCCCTCCAATTCCGCACCCTGGCAGCCCAGAGTGGCTTGAATGAGGCAGCACTCCGAACCACCTTTCGTAAAGGATTGAGGTATGACCTTCAAAACTAGCTTCTAGGACGGGACACGGACCTCACCTTGGATGAGCTCATCTCCCTGGCCATCAGCTTTGACCAAATGCTGGGGACCCGACCACGGAACCGTCGCCTACCCATACCCACGGTCTCAGGATCCACACCGGAACCCATGGAGGTTGGAAGGACCCAGCTTACGCCCGCGGAGCGCCAGCGCAGCATTATTCAAGGGCTGTGCATGTACTGTGGGTCTGATCAGAACCGCCGCGCTGATTTTGACCTGGCTTCGCCTCTCAGCCGAACCTCAGTGCGTGGTGGGTCTTCCAGGGACGCATCCCAGGTTAGTTCCTCTCCGTGTCTCACATCCTTCACCATACCTGTGACCCTCCTCCTCGCTAATACCAAAGATCCCCTGCTCCTACCTCTCCATGGAACGCCGGGTCACTGCTGCAAATAGACAGCCTCTAGGACCCGGAGTTCTCACCCGTATCACTGAACCCATCCTCCTCCAAGTTGGTGCCACTCACTTTGACGAAATCTCATTCTTCCAACTGGACTCCCTCACTCATTCGGTGATCCTGGGCCTTCCCTGGCTCCGCCAACATGACCCAGTCATCTCTTGGTCCACAAAGGAGCTTGTCTCTGTTTTCGGAGCTGTCTCCGCCTCCCTTCGGTCCAGGTGAATCCATTACAGTCAGCTGTATTACCGCCTAACGTCCCCCAGGAATACAGGGACCTGGCTGCAGCCTTCGGGGAGGGTACCCCCACGACCCTTCCTCCTCATCAGTCTTACGACTGTGCCATCGAATTACTGGAGGATGCAACGCTTCCTAAGGCTCGTACCCCCTTTCTCCTGCCGAGGAGGCAGCCATGAGCACATACATTGAGGAATCCCTTCACCTGAGTTTGATTCGTTCCTCCAAGTCTCCTATCTCTGCTGGATTTTTTTTTGTACCGAAGTCCGACTCGTCTCTCAGACCCTGTATTGATTATCGTGAGCTCAACAAAATCTCCAAGCGGTATACTTACCCTCTCCCCTTCGTGCCGTCGGCCTTAAAACAACTCTAGACGGCACGTTGGTTCACCAAATTGGATCTCCAAAACGCGTACAACCTCGTACGAATCAAGGAAGGGGATGAGTGGAAGACGGCCTTTAGCACAAGCTCCGGCCATTACGAATACCTTGTGATGTCCTTCGGCCTGGCTAATGCACCAGCCGTATTCCAGTCCTTCATGAACGACGTTCTCCGGGACATGCTGGGTTGTTTTGTTACAGTATATTTGGACGGCATCCTCATCTACTCGGTCAATCTCGATTCACACATCACCCAGGTCAGACTAGTGCTACAGAGACTGCTGGAGAACCAACTCAGGGTAAGGGCGGAGAAGTGCGTCTTTCACGCACAGTCTGTGACCTACCTGGGGTACGTTATTTCCCCTCAGGGGGTGGCGAGGGATGACAATAAGGTGTCTGAATTGTGGCTCCCCTCACGGCACTCTTAAAAGACAAACCTCACTCCCTCCCCTGGTCCACACAGGCTGAAGACTCGTTCCAGAACCTAAAGACAGCGTTCACTGAAGCTCCGGTACTGGGACACCCAGATCCTAGTCGCCCCTTTGTGGTTGAGGTCGATGCCTCTTCCATTGGGGTCGGGGCCGTCCTCTCCCAATGTCTCGGGGAGCCGCCCAAATTACATCCTGTGGCTTTTTTTTCTCACAAGCTCGGGAACTGCTTTCGGTAAAATTGGCTCTGGAGGAATGGAGACACTGGCTGGAGGGAGCACAGCACAAGATCACGATTTACACTGACCATAAGAATTTGGAGTACCTGAAGGCGGCCAGGCGCCTCAACCCACGTCAGGCTCGTTGGGCACTTTTCTTCTCCCAGTTCAACTTCCTCATCTCCTTTCGACCAGGATCCCGGAACACAAAGGCGAATGCTTTATCTAGAAGTCTCGAACCCTTCTTGTAGTCCACGGAACCTCCGGAATCGGTGTTGCCAGCAACATGTTTTGTAGGTCTTGACACGGACACGTCAACCTGTGGAGGTTCCCCCTAACAGGAAGTATGTCCCGCAGAGTTTTCGGGATTGACTTCTAGCGTGGGCTCATCTCTCTCCGCTTTCAGGACACCCGGGAGAATCACAGACCCACCAGCTACTGGCATCGAGGTTTTGGTGGGAGACCATGCATAGAGATGTTCACGCATTCGTGGCCTCCTGTCCCACCTGTGCCCAATGCAAGACCCCTCGTACCCTCCCAGCTGGCCGCTTGGCTCCCCTACCCATCCCGGAACGCCCATGGTCCCACCTAGCGCTGGATTTTTGGACGGACCTTCCCCCATCGGCAGGACATACCACCATCCTCACCATCGTGGATCGCTTCTCCAGGGCAGATTCTCCAAGGCAAGATTCATTCCTTTCCCCAAATTGCCCACTGCCTTTGAGACTGCGGAGACCTTGTTTTCTCAGGTATTTACGGTGTTTGGCATACACCGTCAGTCTAACGGCCAGTGTGAGAGGGTGAACTGGGCAAGAGCTGGGCAAGTTCCTTCGTCTCTATTGTTCTGCTAACCCGAATGACTGGTCACGCTTTCTCCCCTGGGCAGAGATAGCTCAGAACTCACTCCTCGACGGGTCTTACACCGTTTCAATGCATCCTTGGCTTCCAACCTCCATTCGCACCCTGGGACCCGACACCCTCGGACGCCCTCACCGTGGATGCCTGGATCAACAGGAGCGAGTCGGTCTGGGGACAGGTACATCAGCACATCACACGGGCTATCCGCAGATACCAGGCCCAGACAGATTGTCGTCGCAGTAAGGAGAAGACCTTTGAACCTGGGGATAGGGTCTGGCTCTCAGCACGGGACCTCCACCTACAGGGGAGTTCAAAACTTCGACCCAGATACATTGGGCCTTTTAAAATAGCGAAACGCATTAATCCTGTCACTTACCGTCTCTCCTTACCTCCCAATATGCACACTCACCCTGTGTTCCATGTTTCCCTCCTTAGACCCTGGGTACCTGGTCCGCTGGCGGATGCACCTCCGATTGAGCCGCCCCCAGTGGAGGTTGACGGTGCCCCCGCCTATACGGTCCACCGTCTGTTGGATTCCCTGAGGCGTGGGTCATGGCTGCAGTATCTAGTGGACTGGGAGGGTTACGGACCGGAAGAGCGCTCTTGGGTGGGCTCTCGAGACATCCTCGATCCTCTCCTCACTCGGGAGTTTCACGCAGCTCACACGGACCGCCCGGCTCCCCGTTCCCGCGGCCGCCCACGCAAGCTCACTCCAGCACGACGGCCCGTGGGCTCTCGCTCTGGCTCGACCCGGACGGGTCCTTGGAGGGGGGGCACTGTCACGCCCACGCTCTGCTCAGCGGACCATACTGGCGCACGCACACAATCACCTTCTCCCGCGTACTAACCAAACACACCTGAGCCTCACTTCATCTCTCATTATACACCTATATATTCATCCGGTTTGCCATTTGACTTTGCTAAGTCTCTTGGTCCATCTGAGTTACTAAGCGCTTCCATTGTATGTTCATCGCCTGTACTTACCGTTGCCGTTCTGCTCCGTTTTCCCGTTTTCGATTTTGCTTGCTGATTTGGATACCTTTGCCGTGCTCTGTGTTTTGACCCTGGACTGTTTTGGATTACGTGTTTGCCTGCTGTTTTGGATATTAAAGCCTGGTTTTCTGTATACACTGCATCTGCCTCCGCCATCTTTGCTCCGCTGACGTCACAAATTTAGAAATCTTGATTATTTGATGACTCAATTTAATGTTCAGATCATGCTTGGACTGTAAGGAGTTAATCGCTAAGATGAGCTCGGACAGCTTTTCTTCTCTAAAGTGTACAGAAGGGAAGGATAGAGACAGATGAGCGCAGGTGAGAAATGTGGCGGCGGTACAGAGGCTAATTGCAAAGCCAAGCAATGTGCCGCTGTAGCTATAGCTCAGACCCTGAGGGACGAGAACATCGCTTGCGTATCTCATCTCCTCTCGCTCTCCTCTCTTTTTTTTCCACTCTATCCTCTAGCAAGCGATGAATTGATGACGACCTCTTCTCCCGCTTTACCGATCTGAGCCACGAGCTACACACAAATTGATAGATATGACTCAGTTTTTATGCCAACTTTTAAATGTAGCACCCTGTTCTGACAGTCAGTCGATCGAAGAAGCAGATGTGTGTGGAAAAGTGTCAGTGCAAACCTGTACAAATATTTCCCAGCATGATTTCCGACTTGCTCAAAGTTCTGTAGCACGTGCAGAGAAATAAGAGCAGGATGGAATGATTTAAGGCTGGAAGGCTGGAAACTGTCCCCCCGCTCTCATTTCAAAAGAGCATCCATAAATACAGTGCTTGTTGACTACTGACAAATGATGGAGCTTCAAAGCTGGCCTCCAGAGACATGGAGATTAGCTGGTATATTGATGGCTAATGCCTTTAAAGTTTTATATATATATATTTATATATTTTTTGCATCAGTTGTATATGCTGTGCTTTTGTGTCAATAGCTTGTGCTTTTCTGGGTTGTTTTCTCCCTGAAATATTTACCATCATTAATTACAAATAATTCAGAGCAAACCTATTGCTGTAAGTTTCTTTCCACGATGTTGGCTGATTGCTTTTTGAAACATCTATGAGAGATACGGATCACAGTAGGAGCATGTCAGAAATGTAAAATTGCAGAGCTACATTTGTGCTGCAAATGTAGCTGAATAATTAGGCATGAATGAGTATATTGTTCTTCTGCCTATAATCCAGTCGGGTTGAGGATTTAGATGTATTAGAAAATAATCTTGCATATATATATATATAGCCTTTTGGCTCAGTTACAGTTACATGACTGTGATTTCTGTTCCATATGACCCTTTTGACAGGATGACATGTCGAGCTGTCGGTAAGCTTGGGTTTCTATTTTATAGTGGGCGAGAGAGCTATGAGTGTGTGGTAAACAGCTCGAGTTGAAGCATGGATCGCTAGCTAGAATCCGCTTGTGATGAACAGCATATGAACCGGCAGTAGCTGGTGAGGGAGTGCTCCTGGCAGGCTCATACATCTCAGCAGACAAGCATGGGCTGACAATTACTAACACCTCATACTTAATTTGAAGCAATGGAATTTGAAGGCCTTGTATTAACTCCAAAGTCTGTTCATGTAATATAATCATGACTCACAGTGAAAAGGTGAGATTAATCCAGGTGGAATGGCCTGGGTTCAGGTCTGTAAGAGTCTGTGTGGGTTTTCTCTTTGTGCTCTAGTTTCCTCCCATAATCCAGAAACATGCTTTTGGTTACTTGATTATGCTAGAAGTGCCCCAAGTTTGTGGATGTATGCGTTAATGGCTCTCCTGCGATACTGTAAAGGATTGAGCCAAAATGAAGGTGAATTAATGAATAAATATAACAGTTAACAAAATGTACAGTCAATCCCTGCCTTTCGAACTCATAATCCATCTAAAAAAAAAAGACCACTATATGCATGTATTACAGTGTAATGTATGCTGATTTGAACAACAGTGAAATTAGATCCTTTTGGCTTCTTCCTTCTACCTACACCCTCCAAGTGTAAGGTAACTGTGTGACTGTACATTTTATAAGGTAGTGTTCAGTGCCTGAAGCAACAGCTTTAAAACAAGGAACTTACAGTGTACATGGTAGAGAGACAAAGATCCATCAGATCTGTTGCTAACAGGCAAACAGAGGTACCAGAATGTTAGCCGTAATGTTATTTTACACTGGTGTCAAAGTGTGGTTTTGAATGTACAGTAACCAAATAGGTATTTGTTCAGTAGGTAGAACTGATATTGGGCCCATGCAATCTAAATACTTTCTGAATATTTATCCAAACCCTTTCCCAAAATTAGGAAGTTTCAGATAACAGGTTTGACTATATTACAGAGAGGTTTGGCAAATGGCTAGTTAATTTCATTACTTTGTTCTTTTTCATTCCTTGCTTCTTCCACTTATGGGCTGTTTAGTGCCATGTGCACTTCACAGCCCAGTGCCTAAAGCTCTAACAGAGAAAGTCTAGGGTGACAGTGGAAAGGAAAAGCTGCCCAAATTGAGGAAGAAACCTCAGGAGGTCCAAGATGCAAAAAAATGACCCAAACTCCTTGGACACCCTTAATGTTGTATGTAAGATTTAAACTCATTATTTTATTCTTAATCCTTTACAGGGTCATGTTAGAGACGATGTTTTGTCTGTGGCATAGGACATAAGGTAGTGTGCCAATCCATCATAGGGCACAGACTCATACACACTACTTGGTCAGGATGACTTTCGTTGGTAAAACATAGCATCTGAGTGAAAAGAAAGCTAAAGCAAAGAAAAAACATTTCGCAATATACTGTATTTCTGTAAATGTGCACAAAACCTTGCTGTAACGTTTGCAGATGGAAGGGCCTTTATAGTGAATTTTATTTATTTGCTCCTTTAGCACCCACATTTAACCTGTAGCTCTAGGTGCAGCACTAAAATGCTCACACACAAGGTATTTTTTGAGTTACTGTTGTATTAATGGGACTAGGCCAGGAAGGCATCAAAACACAGGTTGTAATCGAAATCCAGATAAACATGGGAGGGTCATTTAAGTAAGTTGGAAGTAATACGTAAAAAGAAAACACTACTTTAATAATGCAAACAAATGTAAAGAACTCAGCAAGCACACAGACAAAAGCAAGAAGACACATATACATATAAATACTAACAATGGAAATCTAGACTGCTGTTTCAATGGCACAGCGATTACCGGACTATTGATCCAACAATAGAGAGTTAAAGGGTCACATTTAGGTCCCTAAACAAAGCCCTTAACCTTCAATTGCTAGACTTTGCTTTACTGGGGAAAAGTGTATCTATTAAACGTGATGATTGCAATGTGCATGAGTCCCTGTAAAGGTGTATATACAGCCAGAAGTGACGATGGCAAGGGAAAACTATTTAAAAAAGGGAGCATTGAGAGGGTGTATGCTCAAATGGGAAACCCATCATCTTCAGTGTGAAACTGGACTACCTGAATAAGGTATTGAGAATCATTGTATAGCTGTAAGCAAAACCAATTTAGCAGTATTCTGTATATTATGTTAAGTGTAGATGTTGGTATATTACAGTCTTTAGATAAAATTCTTGCAATAAACCATAAAATTCATGCAGAATGACTTTCTAGTGTGACATATTCTCTATAAACATGGATATTTTTGTCAAATTTAAGTAAATGATACAACTAGTCATTAAGTTGAAATAAAATATTAATAGTACAGTGACCATTTTAAAGCTTCTATTTCTGTTTCAAGCTTCCTAAGGCAAGAAGAAATGGTCAAAAACATTTCCCCCTCCAACACAATACATCATTTGCCTGTACAATTAAGGCAATGTGCATCCAGACAGTTCTAAAATTATCAGTGCACCACTGAGTTGGGTGAAAACAGTAGGTATTTTTGCCTATAATTTTCACATGGGAATGGGGAGAAAAACACTTACATGTCTGTTCTGGATGGAAATAAAATCGCAGAGTCGCAACAGCAAAAGAGAAAATTACCCCCGAATAAATATATATTGAATCCTATCCAGATGTGGCTTTTGGCTACCTAAATCACATTCACATCCATACTTACAAATCCAAAGTCAAGTTCTACATTTTATAAAGTGTAAAATTATAAAGCTGAAGTTAAGTTATAAGCCAACTCATACTTAAGTCAGACCTCAGTGTGAGTCTAGAAATAACTAGTCACTTGCTAAGCCCAGTCATCTACCATCTACTACCCAGTGGTGTGTCTGTGGGTGGACTGAGGTGAGCATGGCCCAGACAGAGAATTAATTATGGAATCTAATGATTTTTTTAGTGTTTATAGTTTTCTGTAATTGTGTCCATGATAATCACAAATGCATTGCTTTTTGTTGGCCATTTTGCAGATGTGTGCTCAGTCATTGCTCCTTTATTACAATATCACTAAGCACTGGCACTTCCTCACACAGACATGGCTAAGTCAACTGCAAAACATGAAAACTTTCAGAAATCCAACTGTGAATAATATTCATTCATCATTATTTTCCTTGTTCTTGTCCTTGTTTCTTGCTCACTTGGTGATCATTGATTTAACAAGCTAGCTATCCAGTTCCAGAATAACCATAACTGTTTTTTTATTAAATACAAACAGTTAATGTGGGAGCCAAGTGTAATCATTTTAGATATTGGATATTGAACTGGATGGTCATAAAAAAATAAACATTTTTATTAACTGTAGTGTGTCACTTTAAAAGTGTGATGTATGATCTTTGTGTAGTGATAATATTTTTACATTTACATTTATTTATTTGGCAGATGCTGTTATCTAGAGCTTACCCAACTTGTGGGATATGGGTTTTCCTAAAGGGTTCATCAGTGTCAGATTCTTGGGCCTGAATTCTGGCCTTGATGGTCCATATTCCAGCCTTAACTGCCTTACTACTACAGTGACATCAGATATTTCACAGATGAACAACAGTGTTAAAATCTGTTTTGCCTCAGTGTGGAAGTGATGAATATTAGAAGCTTTTACTGTCTTGTGTGCTGCTCAGTGGAGGCTATCAACAATCATCTGAGATTAATTTTAATGTCACGACACTAATTTTAGTGCACTGATTGCTAAATTGATTTAATTATTGAATCCTCCTTGCTGACATTGATCAACACTCATTAAAAGGAGTCGCCTATCTGTGTAATTGGCTTTGATGCATATCAAGGCAGAATGGCGTGCAGTGATGCGGCGCAAACAAGAGACTTGGTTATCGCGTTTAAAGGGCAAGACTCTGGGAGCAGGAGAAGAGCAGCAGCACAGACCCAGATATGGCCTTTTGATGTGATGGATGATGACAAGGTTCTGCGTTGTTCTCGTTGTTATTCTGCATGTTAATATTCATTCTATTCTGATATATTAGAGTGTAGTGGCTGTGTGATTAGGACTCTGTGTTTGTGCCCATTTTAGCCCTGCACATCTAGCACTGGTGCATTTCAGCTTCCTGTGCATGATACATTCCCAATGATAAACTAACACCTACAATGTAGAGTAAAAACGTGCAATGCTGACCGCTTAACCCTTACTGGTACGAAACGACTCCAGTCGTGGTAAATTCACTTTGACAATGTCAAATAGTTTAAAGCAGGTCCTACATTTACTTGCTTTTGTTACACACACACACACACACACACATTTACAGCATTTTAGCAGACGCCCTTATCCAGACCGACTTACAACTGATATAGTTTTACGATACAAGCAATTATGGGTTAAGGGCCTTGCTCAAGGACCCAACTGTGGCAGCTTGGCATAGGTGGGATTTGAGCCTGGGACCTTCAGGTCCAGAGTCCAGTGCCCTAACCGCTAGGCCACCACAGTCCAACCCCCCCCCTCACACACACACACACAAACCCAACAATCTATTGCTTTATTTAAAGAAAAATGGACGTGAAAGATTATATTTCTATTATATGAAGGGTATATTTAAGGGTCCTGTAAAATTGGGGGCTGTTACATTAAGTTTTTAAATGTATTTAATAACTGTGGTGGATGTAAAATCTCTGCATGTACCAGTGATATTAAATCTATACAGCATATGGCCTATATACAGCCTACAAAACAGCCCCTCCTTAAAGTCCAAATTTGATCTAAAGGGCTATCTAAAGAGAGTTAATATAGAAGTGTAATGCAATCAATGCATGGCAGTGTTCTTGACGTGAAGAAAGGAGAGATCAAAAACACGATTCAAAATCATTCAAGAAGCAGAAGCACGATGCGGCAACAAGGCACGAGACATTGAGCTCAACTTCAAAGACAAAAACACCTATAACACTCACAATGGAAAATATACTACAGAAATGTTTAGGATTAATTAGGACACATTCACTGCCTTATTTGTTACTGTTTTAATGAAAATGTATTAATAAATAGCGTAAATTATTGCATTATAGGTCTATCTATTGGGTAATATCTATATTGATTTTTCTTTAAGAACTAGTCAGCATCAAGTTATGTTTTCTCTATACCTGTGTATGCTTGTATGCTACAAGGATAAAGCAAGGTTGGAGAGC
>JAUZSV010239250.1:0-12369 GCA_034780495.1 Parotocinclus cesarpintoi
AACTCTCCTGTTTCCACCAGAACTGTCCGTCGTGATCCACAGGGTCAATAAACACGGCCGGGCTGCTATAGCCAAATCTTTGTCTAAAAGCAGGTGTTTCAGTTTCATTGTCCAACCCCTGTATATTGCATTACTTCCCATACTAAGTTAAAGGGAAATGAGACAAAAAAAAGTACATAAACATAAAACTAGTTAAAATATTTTATAGAAGGAAAAGCTTTCTACGTCTAATTTTCACATAATTGGCTTTGTAACAAACACAAAAAGTACAGCACTCTGACATTCAAACATGTCACTGAATACATTTACAACCAATAATCCCACAGGATGATAAGGTGAAATTTAAACGTTAATAAGAAATAATGAAGTTCTTCATTTCCTTAAGCATATATTTCTTAACGATATATTAAGCATGTATGTTTAATTTAATTGCAGGGTTGCCAGATCCCATAAGAGAAATGAGCAACCACGTCTATGGAAACAAGCAACCGTGGTTGATTCTCCAAGCCATTTCCACGACAGCTCTGCACTCAGACGTCAGAAATAACCGATTGAAATCAGAGTGGAAGGGGATACACGTGTAGAGAAATCTGATTGCTAAAAATACAGTTCTCATAATTACATTTCTTATGCAGATTAAGAGCAATCCGAACACGATCAGATTTAGAAAGTGTATGCAACTGACTGTGTCAGTGCAAAAAAAAAAAAAAAAAAATTGTTTCTCATTTTGCTTGTGTTTATTGAACTAGTAATCAGAATTAATATGAACATATGAGCATATAATGCTGGTTTTAGCTTGGTGACACATTTATGTGTACACAAACCAACAAGCATCCACAATCAATCAATCAAACAAACAATGTAGACCTATTTCGAACAATCAGTAAGCCAATCAGTGGCATGCTGCTTTGGTAATGGCGTCCCGCAGCAGATTTGTTAGCCCAAAAATGCCTGATCTAACACAGGCAGCTTTTCAAACAATCCTCCAATGAGTTTCATTTACAGCCATATTTTTCTCTCACTGAGACAGAAACGAAGGCACAAGACCCTGCTGTGGTAGAATAAGATCAGCCCTAGGGCTTCTCTGGATGGAAGAATTTCATCTCCCCGTAGTGATAGGGCACGGCACAGCAGATGCACATTGAAATCTTAGCCAAATAGAAGCCAAGGATTATATTTTAAATTGATGGCATGGCTTCCAGAGAAATCCCACTCCTCCTCGTTGGCTAAGCAGGTCAGCCCTCCTCGCCATTAATTTGATCATTGCTGTAAATGGAGTGCTTTCTAGCAACATTTTAATTCTAGGTGGCACATATGTAAGAAATATGAAACTTGACCCTTGCTCATGCATCCAGGTTCCATGTTCTTTAAATCAAGCAGTGCAACTTTTGGCTTCTTGTTGAATTAATTGTTGAGCTTTAGCTTTGAAATAACACACTGAGGCAATTGCAGATTAAGCATATAGATTAAGGAAAAATGGAATGCGTTAAAAAAAATGAATAAACGAATTTGTTTAGAATGTCTAGTGCATAATTTGAGCTGGATACTGCTGGTTCAAGATCCGGTGTTTTATTCATAAAAAATGACAAAAAGCAATATTAATAAACAATCAGGAGAGATTGTGGACAGCAATGTGTGAAAATAGTACAACCCCAATTCCACTTTAGTCGGGACGTCGTGCAAAACAAATAAAAACAAAATACGATGATCGATGATTTCAACCCATATTTAATACACTATCAAGACAAGATATTCAATGTTCAAACTGATAGTTTGTTTTTTGCAAATAGTTACTGGTTTGGAATTTGATGCCCGTTTCAAAAGAGTTGGGACAGGGGCAACAAAAGACTGGGAAAGTTGAGAACACATCTGTTTAGAACATTCCACAGGTGAGTGTCATGGTTGGGTATAAAGGGAGCTCACATTTTTGTGACAGGCGAACTGAAGCGGGTCCAGTATAAGTAGGCAGTGCATGAATTAGAGAGATGTGGCAGCATTGATGGGAAACAGTAAGGAAAAGCCTTGGTGGAGCAATAATCATTTTGAGATATTCATGACTTTATTAATAAGCTTTATGTTAATCATTTTTGCCCAACTGTGTCATTACTGTGCTCACAATGGTTTATGATTGAAATGATCCTGGGTCCTACTGGCATTTCTCCTGATATGCAGGTAGCAATAATATGTATGTTCTTACACTACATTTGCAGCATTTAGCAAACACCCTCATCTCATCCTGGCCATCCCATCCTGTGGCCTTGCTCATGGATCTGTGATAAACTGGCAGCAAACCTTTTGTTTAATATTCTGATTCATTAACCACACCCACCACAGTTCCTATAAAGAGCACCTATATACTATAGTACCAGATACACTGCCCAATAGGTACAGGTACAATAAAATAATATTTAATTGTTAGCGCTTCTCACTGGAGCGCTGTGTAAAAACATGATATGAAAACACTTACTAATTAAAGCATTTTTCTGCCTTATGAAAAGCGACCAAACAGAGCCTTTTTGAAGCCCCATTATCTTGGCAGGCATTCATTCAGAATAAAAAGCTCTCATTTACTGAAATTACTATGTAATTCTCTATTGTGAGCTGATGTCCTTGTTATCGTTCCAGCTCCAATGAGGCTGTAAACAAGGCAACCTGTTTCCCGTTCGTCATAGCTATTTACAAACGGCAAAATCTTAACCAGAACACATGGTGGCATTAACCATTTGTCGGATGTCTGACGTCCTACCAGAATCTACTGAAGTTGAAATAAATAAAAGGATAAGCAAATTCCTGGAAAACTGGTAGTCTGTTATCTGGTAGCTTTAATACTAGAATTGTAGTGAGTCAAAAGTTGCAGGAGACCCTTATATTTTAGAAACAAAATGGAAAATGACATATCTGAATACCCCAGCAAGTAACGGTTGAGGGGGACTATCGTTCAGGCTATGTCTTAATGTTTTGTATGAACATGGTCGCCATCTTGCAAGCCACCATTTTTGTATCAAGGGCAAGTTTGTAAAAAGGTGGTGATGGTCGTACAGCATATAAAAGAAACACAAAATTGTTTCAAAATTCAACTGCCTTGCTGTTGTGGTTCAAAAGTTCAAAACGTTTGGTGTTCGTCACAGATAACTGACATAACTGATTCATAACAGATTAGCTGCCATGTCATAGCACACACCCAGAAAGACCACCAAAGTCAGACAGCACTGTTGTATCCATCAAACCCAAATTCGGAGAACCTGAGACTTTGAAAGACAAGCCACACAGTGGTCAACCGAAGACTGCTACTGATGAAGGAACCTCAACAATGGTTTTGGAAGCCTTTACGAAAAATCGCCATGACCCGTCTTGTGAACCAAACGATTTTCCATATTGTGCTGAAACTCTGATGCTGTACATTCAACTTGCTTCTGCCCGTAACCATTGGGTGCTCGCTTACTATCTGTTAGTTCCCTGCTAAAGATGCAAAAACTGATATTGTAATTCGTCAAATGTTTACCTGTGACAATGAAGACTAATTTAGTTTATTAGCAGTCCACTGCAGCCCTTAGCCCTCATCCCATCAGCCCTTAGGATCCACGGCTAAGGACCAAAGGACACGGTGATACTTGGCTTTGTGGTCCCCATGTCTTGCAAATCATTATGATCAGAAACGTGCCATTAATTTCCATGGAGAGGTGCATGAAATCAATGCCCTGTGCTCAGTTGTTCTCTAGCTCTGTATAGACCTGTTTAAGAGGGAGATGCTCTCTGTCAGGAGCTATACTTAAGGAAAATCGATGGCATCCAAAGCCATTTCCTACAGTCCAAACACAAGATGAGACATTTAATTAAAAGCTAAGTGCGTCTATTCTCTGACGATGCTAATCAGAAGCAAGGACTGAATCTCTTTCTTTAGTCTTTTCAAAAGCTGAAGAATCATATCAGTATTACTTAGCATGATGATATTCTTCTGAGAGACAGAGCAGGCCTAATTAAAGCTTTGGTGAGCACAGTAATTTTAGATGTAGCACCAGAGATTTGAAGGTCTATTTGAAATCACTCTCAGAGCACTGCTGCTGGGTCTTAAGGCAAGGGGTGCATAAAGATTAGTCATCTAAATAAGATTTAAGAGATTCTAAACCTGCATCTTTAGTTCTTAGGCAAAGCTCTGCTAATGTTTTTTAGGTTTTAGACTTTAGATTAAATCGACTGATTTTAGCATTAAGCCATGGCATATACATGGTAGCAAAAACAAGACCTAAAAACCTGGGTCAGGGGGAATCAGCGCCATCCACTGCACTACTGTACTACACAGAGGAACATCACATAAATGTAAACAAGTACTTACAGTAAAGAACAATATGCTTATACTTATTACATTTAAGTTGAATGGAATACGTTAGAATAAGATTTGAAATACAGTCAACTCAGTTTAATTGGACCACTGGTTAATGGGACCAGCCGCTTATTTGGACCAAATCCTGAAGTACCGAAACAAATCCTATTATATACGTGTAATGTTATTTAGCTTATTTGGACCAAAATTCCGCTTAATCGGACCAAAGAACGAATTTGAAAAACAAGCCACAAGTCGCCACCTAGCGGATGCAAAGCAGATCGGCGATTTATGGGAGGATTCCTGTGCTCTCTGGGAGAATGGATGCTTCTTTCAAAGGTCAGGAAATCCGAAAAGTTGTGTTGACAAGAGAAAAACCAGCGGGAGGTGAACACGCCCACTACTTTTTGATTTTGTTCAAGTGCAGTCCGTCAAGAGAACGCGTCAGATCACACTGGATAAGTTCTTCAAACATTGACTGGAATTTAGTAAGAACTTGTTTTTTACAGTATTATGCTTCGCATGCTGAGTACCTATACATTGTGTTGTAGATCGTTTAGAAAAACTTGCAAATGTATTTTTCATTGAACAAAGTTCGTAAGCAACAGTAGTTCTTGTTTGTATGTTCGCTATACGTGTAAATCGCACAATAAATGTTTACTAAGCATTTAATATATTACATAGCACGTCTTGTAACCTAGTGCATGTTCGTTTAATGGGACCAGCCGGTTATTAAGACCAAAACGATCACGTCCCGATGTGGTCTCATTAACCGGATTCGACTGTATTTTCATAGTTTATAATTGCTTCTTTCTGGTCAGGACACTGATGGCACCTACCCTCAGGCTATACTGTGTGCAAGTGGACTGCCTTTGCAGTCTTGAGTAGGGGTTGCTGGGAATAATCCCTCTACCGGCTTTCTCTCCCTCAGACAGTGGTGTTTTTGGCGTGATGCCTGACCTGATCATAAGGCACCAGCGTGACTTGGTTCATGGTCTGTTAGGTGTTAAGCCAGTGAGTCCTATATATAGAGAGACTATATACACTGCTCTTAAAAAATAGAGGATGTTTATTTATTTAATATTGGGGGATCTCCTATTTCTTGTGACCAGTAGAGTAAGAAATGTCCAGAATAAACAAAGGCAAACTAAAAAAAAAAACAAATTTTTCAGAGTAACTCCTTGCATGTATGTGCATACATGTTGTATGTGTGTGTGTGCATTTAAGCGTGCGTCGGTGTGTGCATGTGCACGTTGCATTGTGTGCTCTGTACAGTTTTCTGCCTAGTAAGTGTTTCTTGTTGGAAACACTTTGGAACGCAGATATACACAGACAGGAAGGGAAATCAGTTAAATCCCCACAGTGCTACATCATTCTCTATTCTATTTATTGTTTAGCTTTTTTCTCTACTCAAATGTAACAATTATAAATGGAAGGTTCAGTATTGTAGTATGTGTGAAAAATACAAAGGTAAAAGTAGTAAGTATTAAATAATAGCATTCGTATTCAATTCACATTGACACACAAACCGGATAATTCGTCTAATCACAGGGGCTAATTTTAGCACTGTAAGAGGCTCCTGTGCTGTTACATGAAAGGATATATATAGTCAGCACTTAAATATGTGTGTCATATTACAGCTTTGCTAGCTTGTCCAACTAAATGCACTTGTTCAGAATGTTTCAGCTAATATATTTACGTATAACTATAATGTCTAACATTTGGGTTACTAAAATTTGAGTGATTATAAGTAACTAATTCATGTTTTATAATTTCTGGACTAGACTGTTGTGATACAGTTTATTTAAAAAATTCTAGCTAGTTTAGAAAATCTAGTGGAATCAAAAGTTATCTGACATGTAAATCATCAAATCATATCTGACATGTAGTGACGTGAAAGTATTAAGTATGTACGTTGTTACTGTGCATTTAACATTTTGATAATTACAGAAAGATTACCTAAAAACCTACAGTTTACATGCACTCAAATAATCAGGTAACGGGGGTTTAAATGACTCGGACACTAATCGAATTTCTACATTGGAATCAGCCAATAATCTTACAGAAGGATGTAACATGAACTTTAAATCGTATTAATTCAATAATGATTTTTTTTATTTCCTTGAGCATAAACTGTTTCCCCAATTGTTTAATTCTGTACTGTGTTTAATTCCAGGGTTGCCAGAGTCTGCGAGAAAATAAGCCACAGGTTAGTGGGAGGTAGTCTCTTATGATAAGCAGATCCAGCAACTGTGTTGTACTTGCTTGTGTGCATGTGCAAGCGCAAGCTGAAGATACTGAGGTACTGGATAGATGTGCTAAAAAACTCCATCACTGAGATAACCCATTCAGGGAAATTAGAATATGTTGTTTACATAACCACAAAAATGATTGAATAACTGCAAAAAAGAGAAACTAGATGTAATGAGGTCTGTGGAAATCAGACCAAAAGAAATGATCTGGCTCAAAAAGGCCCAAAACAAGTGACCTACTGCAGTGTGATGAGAGAATGATCACTTATAAATAACTTATAATACATATTCTACATTTAACAAAAACAATTTGCACGAATATTGGAGATAAAGACATTATCAGGGAGCAAACCCAAATAAGCAACTACCCTTTGGAAACAAGCCCTAAGAACCTACTACCAGTAAGCACCGATAACTGTATGCAACTTTATACAAAAATGGTAGAAAATAGAACATTTAAAAAAAGAAATATTTAGCTATCGCTTGATTCGGCGAGCTGCTTTATAATCGGGGTATTCTGTTTACATGACCATCGAAATAATTAAAAAAGTGCAGAAAGCGCTACCAATATAAATATGAACACACTTACTAACTGATTCATCAGAATCAGAATTATTAATCCCCAGGGGATTACATACAGAAGTGCAAAAGTTAATCTAGAAGATACAAAATAATACAAATACAATAAAAAAAAGCAATTAATTAAGTAAGAAGTAATGTTACAGTAGTTAAAGTATATATATATATATTCACATTATAATTCATATATATTGCACTGGTGGTCGTCATGTGAGGTACAGAATGTTATTATATGTAATATGATATAATTTGGAATGTTATTGATCATTAAGTGAGGAGTTCCACAGTTTGTTTATACAGTTTGATGGCCACAGTTATTCATGCGGTGCATTCGCTATATCAGATCACTTTAATGCACGTAACCAGGTTTGAAATTGAACTGACAGAATATTTGCCTAAATAAAAACTAATAAATAAATAAAATAAATTACAAAATAAAATCGTTTTCCTTTGTACATGTAATAACACTCTGCTCTGTAATAACACTATCTGCCTTGCGTAGGCTGCAGAAGTGCATCTGACCTTTTGCTGCTGAGATTAAAGGGTTTTCACATTCTTTTAGTCTGGAGGTCAGAGGTAAGTCTCCTTCATTTATGCTTTGTGCTTTCAGTACTGAGAGACATCTGCAGGTAAAACCTGGTCTAAAAAACACACCATAATCAGCTATTTGGATTCAAGAATGTACTGAAAATACTAAAAATAAAAAGGGTAAATGACGGATCAGATC
The DNA here is from genome assembly GCA_034780495.1 of Parotocinclus cesarpintoi. Classification (NCBI taxonomy): domain Eukaryota; kingdom Metazoa; phylum Chordata; class Actinopteri; order Siluriformes; family Loricariidae; genus Parotocinclus; species Parotocinclus cesarpintoi. The sequence goes on from JAUZSV010239250.1 coordinate 7,880, forward strand.
TCAGCAGTTATCTGATTATCTGAGCGCTCTTGTAAACGGCATACTGGTTTTTAAAGTCAAGCGAAAGGCTCTTAAGGGATTTCACGAAATGTGATATAGCCAGCCGGATTCTTAAGTACATTCAGCCACGATATCTTATCTCTTTGGGATTTCTACAACTGTGCTCGTGCTATTGTTCGTGATTTGGGACATTGCTGCTGACCTTTATCTAAACAGAACACAAAATGAGGAGGATCAGTGTGAGCAATTTGCCATGCAAAAGCCTAAAACACATATAACTCTTCCAGGTTGCTGGGTTTAACCTACTAAAAAGGGACACATTTGATTTAGAACTAATGGAAATACTACAGTTCAAAAATATGTATTGTTTGTTTAGATGAAGCAAAGATGCTCATGGTAGATAGCCAAAAGCCACAACCCCAATACAACCATACGATCAGTGTCTGTTCACTTTAACCACCAAAGTCAATTATCATAATCTATAATAGAAATTAAATGTATATATCTTTTAACTCATTGATCCACGAGCAGAGGTCAAATTCATAAGTGGAAGTCTCCCATTTGTGTGTTGCGAGTGTGTGGGGGCCAGATTTCCATGTACATTACGTCCCAAGGATAGACAGATCTGAAATGTATTGAATTGTGTGGAAAATTGCAAAAACGAAAGCTTTTTTTTAAAATTGCAAATGCGTCAACTCATTTGCTTTAGGATACTGAGGTTACGATTTGGGTTAGTTCTAGGTGTGGTACTAATTAGCTACAGTAATCATTATGTCTATGGGAAGTCCCCAAAACATATGTCTACCAGGTGTGTGTGTGCGTGCATGCGTGTGAAAGAGAGAGAGAGCGTATAATTACCGTAGTAGTCATGAGCTCGCTTGCTTTTTTTTTTTTTGGACTAACTCGATTTATGTGTTTAGAGACTTTCCTTGGCAAGTTACGCATGTCTGTGTGTCTGAAGTTTTTGTAACAAGATGTAAATTGTGTTCGGAAGTACAAGTATGTGTCTGTTTTATTTTAGTAGTAGTGCTCCTTTTGTTCACTTATACACTGCTCACAAAAAATAGGGGATATTTCAAAATAAATATGAAGAGGATCCCACAAGAACTGCTGGATAATCTGATCTATTCCATGCACCATCACTGTCAGTGTGTTTTATCACTCTTGGGTGACTATACACCCTACTGAACAGTCAATGTGGGGGCACTCTTGTCCAGTTTAACATCTGTTTCTGTTTACCCCCATGAATATGTCACTTACTAATCAATCACCATAATTGAGTTTGTATCTCATTTGGGTAATCAAGCCACTTTCTTTGACTTTTCATTTAATTTTTTTAATGATTTTTTATTGTTTAATAAATAAATACAATCAAATGCTTCTTTTTTAATCACATTATATTAATTTTGAAACATCCCCTCATTTTTTGAGCAGTGTATATTGAGAGCTGCTCAAATATATTCATCATGAATTTCATTTAGTCTATTATACATTTTTATAAGGTTTTAGTTATTACTATATCCCTAAATATATTTTTGCGGTAAATTAGTTCAAGCTTGTGTGTGTGTGTGTGTGTGTGTGTGTGCAATGTTTATATTACATTGTGGGAACCAAATGCCCCCACAAAGATTTGACATTTTCGACATTGTGGGGACCTGTTGCTGGTATAGAAAACTGCTTTTTTTACATAAGCAGAAACTTTCTTTTAAGAAAGCACAATACCGAAAAATACAAAATACTACATTTTAACTCGGTTACTGTGCTTAAGGGTAAATGTAGGTGTAGCATTGCTCTCATTTTTACCACGTGGAGGGATTTTGCAGGTACCTAAAAGGGAAATGACTTAGTTTTGTTTGTTTTGTATTTATTTCTTTATTACAACAAACAGCAACTTAAAAAAATAAACTAAAATACAGAAAAATATTTGCATCAGGATACTAAGGTTAAGTTAAGGGTTAGGTGTAGGTGCTACCCACCAAGCCATTGTGCCACTCTGGGGAACCATTTTGCGATGCAAAACTTTTAAGTTGGATTGGGTGTTTAGTTGTTTATTACACCAGCCAAACCAATTGCATCTTTTTAGTATGACTTTTAATTGTGGGAGACTAAAGACTAATTATTTTTGTATAAATTTTTATACGGTATGGTGAAGCTACAACGATTGTTACAATTTTATTTACAATTGTAAACCTCTGTTTCTAGTTAGGGGGACTAAAGTTTATTGATTAGACATTAGATGAAAATGTTCATTATGTTGCCTTGCTTACACATAAATGCAATCTCATTTATCGAGTGTAAAAATGAAATCGTGATCGTGAAATCAGTATCGTGAATTGAATCGAACCATGAGCAGAGTTTATCGTTACACCCCTAGTGGCCACAAGTTGCTGGATCTGAGGGATAAGGGCTTGCTGGGGGATCATCACTCACAACCCTGGTCAATAAATGAGGAATTCATAATAAAGTTAGTATGTTAGAAGTAAATCAACAATAGTACAGTCTATTGAAATCGCTGCTTCCAGAGTTTAGTAATCGATAAGTGTATAAGTGTATTAGTAAAATTAGTTACTTATGTTAGCATCAAGTGTTTTTACTTAGAAAAACAAGGCTGACAGGAGTAAGAGTTATTGCAGTATTTATAACCCAAACTTGGTTACTGTAGCAAATCAGGGTAATGAATATTATTTATCACATGGAATAGACCTTGAAAACACTTTTCAGTCAGGATGAGCCTGGATGTATCCAAAACCTATTGGCAAGCTGCCATTCTGCAATCATGTCATTGTAGAAGAGAATATCCAGCACACTGGAGAAATCCCACAATGCACCATCTGCTGAATCTCAGAGTAAACAGCCTGATCGTAGGAATCATTTCCGAGTTATTGTTATGATTGAGGGCAATTATGGTGGATTTCAGATGAATGAGGTCAGAAATTAAGCCAGGATAGCTAACTGCATTGTCTTAGATCGCTCAAATGTGACTCCAACATGAACATCTTTAAATTTTACACATCTTCCTATAGTATATATATAACCATTTCTAGCATATTACAACTATCATCATGTCATAAACTTATTTTTACATACATCAGGGACAGAACAGAATGGGGCACACAGAATTAAGGGGGGCACACCCGTACCCCTAGTCAGATATACAGGCATAAATATGTACCCGGTAAAAAGCTTAGTAAAAACTACATAGTGATTTAACACTAAAGTGGCCATTACTCTGCCATGGATGAGAAATGAAGAAGAAATAAATGCTAAAAACATTTAAAATAATTATGTTAATTGAATTACCGTAATTTATGTATATGCATTTCTTGTACCAAATAAAAGAAGAAACAATCCAAACAGCTGCAGTTTGAAATTACCATTAGGTCAGACATTTTTAATTGCTTGTTCCTCAGATGTCCCTACTTAAGAATCTACTGAGGATGGAGGAAAAAAAAATCTTTTTTTTTCAGCACTTTTCAATTTCTCGAAGACTATGTGGAATCAATATAAGGAAGGAAGAAATAAATTTAAAAATAAAATTTATTTAAACTACACTTAAATTAAAGTGAATCTGGAAAAAAATGTAATGAACAGAAGAAAACCGTTGTCTCTCCACTGGAGGGTCGGAAAAAGCTAAAAACCATTTTATTTCAACCATTGGTGCTGTGGTGGATCCGAGAAATACAAAAAATATATTTTTTTTTCACCATCACCATCCCTCAGATGCTCCTTTCCCTTTTTTGCTCCAAAAAAATCACCCTTGATGATGGTCGAAATGTTTGAAGGCACCACTGGGACTCGAACCCAGGTCCTTGTGGTGGCAGTATCAGACCGTTATGCCACCCAAGTGGCCCATATTAAGAACTGAACATATTTTTGCAAATGTCCAGCGTTTGATGACAACACTCTGATCCTTACTGAAGAAGCTAAAAACTGTAGAGACTGCAATTAGAGAAAGTTAACAGTGAACGAATTTCATATGACTGGAACTGATCACGTATCACACATCTGTATTTCTTTTTTCTCCCTTTTCCCTTGTTGTGTAACTGGCAGAAATGTTCAAGCCAAGTGAAACACTCATAAATCTCTCCAGGCTTTCAGATCCAATACAGCTGCTATTGTACAGTAGCAGAGTGAGTGGACGGACGCGTTTTAAACCAATCACGATATGTGCACATGAGTAAGGAAAAAAGGAATAGTGGATGGTTTATACAGTATAAGCCAGATTCGTTATGGAGGATAAGCTCAGTGTGCCAACATAATGCGTTAACCCAACCCAAACTCAAGCACTTCTGAGAGTGACTTACATTACAAATCACTGACTTGCTTTTAAATTTTGCTCATGGCAGTAATGTATTCAATAATTCTTATTACATATCTTTAATATAGCAAGTATCGTGTTCCGTTCTTATATTACCCCTACTTAAGAATCTACTGAGGAGGGAGGAAAAAAAAAAATCTTTATTTTTCAGCACTTTTCAATTTCTCGAGGA
>JAUZSV010239353.1:0-12369 GCA_034780495.1 Parotocinclus cesarpintoi
ATTAGAAATGAACTCAGCATAGAGCGCTATAATGACAGTCCATCCCATCCCTGCAGGTATCAGACACGCCTCCGGATGATGACGACCTCGAGGGTTCTGGGATGTTTGAAGGTTCTGGACTGTTTGAAGGATCAGGGGAGGATACGGACGGATCCGGGGCGGCGGACGTCGGAGGGGACGAGGACGAGGAAGGTCATGTGTATTTTTTCCTGGAGGAGAGCACAGGATACATGCAGCCCACAATGTCCATCCTCGCCATCATCCACACCATCATCTCCTTCATCTGCATCATCGGCTACAACTGCCTCAAGGTTTAATAAGGATTATAGTACTGATTTCATTTATAAAGCACATCATGCAATTCCGTCCCTCACCAGCATTAACTGTGTGTGTGTGCGTGTGTGTGTGTGTGTGTGTGTGTGTGTGTGTGTGCTTTGTAGATCCCATTGGTGATCTTTAAGCGAGAGAAGGAGTTGGCGAGGAAGCTGGAGTTTGATGGGCTTTATATCACCGATCAGCCTGAAGATGATGATATTAAAGGACAGTGGGACATACTGGTGCTCAACACCCCGTCAGTCACTACACACACACACACACACACATCTCTCAGAAATGATGCAGTAAGGCTTTAGCTATCCACTATTCGTTATTAGGACAGGATTCGTAATATTAGGATTCGTTATTATAACATGCATTTCTGTCTTTCTCTTTGTTTCAGCTCCTTTCCTAATAACTACTGGGATAAGTTTGTTAAGCGGAAGGTGAGTAAAACCTGTACACACGATAGCGTGGCTTCTGTATAGCAAAAAAAAAAACGCTAATTAAGTTGTGTTTCCATCCACGACACTTGCTTTGTATTTTAACTGTTATAGAGTTCCTTTTAGATCACAGCCAGGTCATTGTTCTTCTTATTTTCAGGTTCTGGATAAATATGGTGATATTTATGGGAGAGAGAGAATCGCAGAGTTGCTGGGGATGGATCTTGCCTCACTAGACGTCAGCAAACAACAAACCGAGAAAAAACCAGAAGAACCTGACAGCTCCGTTCTGGCTTGGTATAACGCAAACCTGACCATGGGGCTCTGTAGTTTAAATTATATGTTTTTATTCCTTACACACACACACACACACACACACACTATGAACACAGAGTGAAGCTAGGTGGGGGGGCAGGTGGCTCAGATTAGTTCTGTTTAGGGGACAGATTTATTTTATCAGACCTTCATCACCACTAGAGAGCATCAGGACACGCCTAGTAAAAAACTGTCTGAACAGCTTCATTTAAGACTAACAAATATACAGTTGTAATTACATCATATGTTCCTCTCCCCTCCCTCAGGATCTCTGCTGTTGATCTCAAGTATCAGGTCTGGAAGTTTGGAGTCGTGTTTACGGACAACGTAAGAGAAACAGCATAGACTGTACTAATGGTTATTCTGATAATAATGAGGATAATGTAGCATGTGTGTGTGTGTGTGTTCCCGTCCAGACATTTCTGTATCTGGTGTGGTATACTGTGATGTCACTGCTTGGACACTACAACAACTTCTTCTTTGCGTGTCACCTGCTGGACATCGCCATGGGCGTCAAAACTCTGCGTACCATCCTGTCCTCTGTCACACACAACGGCAAACAGGTAACAACAACATCAATCGAATTATATAAAATACACCCACGTTACACCTTTAATGCCTTTAAAGTAATCAGTGTGTAGTTAGTAATGTTTAGTTCAGACACCTGAACGGGACATGAGTCTGCTGCAGGGCATGATTGTATTTGTTATTGTATTCTTTCCTTCTCTAACCCCTCTGTGTGTGTGTGTGTGTTTCAGCTGATGATGACGGTGGGTTTGTTAGCCGTGGTTGTGTACCTCTACACCGTCGTCGCCTTTAATTTCTTCCGTAAGTTCTACAATAAAAGCGAGGACGAGGACGAACCCGACATGAAATGTGACGACATGATGACCGTGAGTCCGACCCCAAAACTCACGCCCACTCTAACTCTAACCTTACCACCCCGCTCGCCCCCCTGACCCCCTCTCTCTCCCTCAGTGTTATCTCTTCCACATGTACGTGGGTGTGAGGGCGGGCGGAGGGATCGGCGACGAGATCGAGGATCCTGCTGGTGACGAGTACGAACTTTATCGCGTCGTTTTTGACATCACCTTCTTTTTCTTCGTCATCGTCATTCTTCTGGCCATCATTCAGGGTAGGACTCACACACTCACTCACACGCTCACTCCGTTTATTTACTGTTGTACACGATAACTGTTTAAGAAGAGTTTGATTGAATTTAGTTTGTAATAAAATACCAGTATGTTTTGTGATGTCCCTCTTCTTCAGTGCATATAAAATAGAATTTGTTTGATCCATTAATCATGCGACTTTTAGCTTTGGCTGAAGTGTGAGATTAAAAACTGATGTATTGAGAGTGTATCGTGTGCAGGTTTGATCATCGATGCCTTTGGGGAGCTGAGAGACCAGCAGGAGCAGGTGAAAGAGGACATGGAGGTAAAGCAACGTCTTTATCTTTACTAAGGACGTACTAACACAATACTGTGTAAACATGCAGGAACATTAAGATGATCCTTATTCCTTCTGTCTTATCCATGGTGAGTGACAGTGTTTAATTCTCTCCTTCAGACCAAATGTTTTATCTGTGGCATCGGAAGCGATTACTTTGACACGACTCCACACGGCTTCGAGACTCACACCTTAGATGAACACAACCTGGCTAATTATATGTAAGTGTAACTATGGCCATTTTAAATAACAGTCGGTGCCTAGGGTCAAAACCGAATTAAAATCTGTCCTTTGTTTGAGGAACTTCCTCCAGTAGGATAAACCTGACCTGATGCTCTCTCCTCAGGTTCTTCCTAATGTACCTCATAAACAAGGAGGAAACAGAGCACACCGGCCAGGTAACCAACACTGTTCTACACTCACACATTACACATAGTAGGACTGTGGTGGCCTACTGGTTAAGATACTGGACTATCTTGGATTGTAAGACTGTATTAATTGTAAGTCGCTCTGGACAAGGGCGTTTGCTAAATGCTATAAATGTAAATGCAAATTACTAAATAGAGGCTAATACAGAGGTATCTGAGGACTGGAAATATCTGCTTATTTACTTATGATATAATATACTCTCTCTCTCTCTTAATCAGGAGTCGTATGTGTGGAAGATGTATCAGGAGCGATGTTGGGATTTCTTTCCTGCTGGAGATTGTTTTAGGAAGCAGTATGAGGATCAGCTGGGATAGAAAACGTCACACCGTTACAGTAATCACATACGGATTGGTTTCTTTTAGAGTTCTTTAACTTTTTAGAGTCAGGTATATGATTGGCTATTATATTATATTGTATAGCAGTAAGAGTGTTTGTGTGTTATCTGAAGCGAAGGTTGCCTTAATACAGGAGGAACTGACATTAGGGCAAATATTTTATTTAATTCGGTTAAACTGGGAAAAGAGAAAATAGTTTGCACTCAATCCTTATGTATTTTCCATTCGATTTGTATTTATTATGTAATTTAAAAAAATGCAAGATTTTCAATTCAAAGAATAAAATAGCTTCGTTATATACCTGTCTATACTGCATTACATATTAATGCTTACACACACACACACACACACACACACACACTCACACACAGTCATATGAAATGTGGTTTAGCAGCAACTTTGGACCTAAACGAGCATTTATAAGAGCACACCTCATATGGACATATTTACATTTATACAACATAAACATTGTTCTTATTCAATCATACATTTGTTTTATCTGCTATTTATATATTTTTATGACATTCTTGCTCTTATTAGACATGACTTTTAGTTTCTGATTGATCATGGAATACTTACAGATAATTCAGTACCTGCTAATGCAGCTGTTTGAACACTTTCTAATTGTGATTAGAATTCCTTATGATTCCTTACTTAACATTTAATTTCAGGGTCTCTTATCGCTTATAATTTGAAATGAATTTATATTGGGTCTTTGATCAGTCGTTTATTGTAACAAACCCTAGAGCAGTGAGGTGATTATTTCTGTGTGTTATCAGTAGACAGCAGTGAGGTTGAGGGTGAGGTTGAGGGTGAGGATGATGAAGAGTAGCTCTGCATGAGCTGATAATCGGATGAGACGATGGTGTGGTACGAGGTATCGCTCTCTGACTGGCTCTGGTCCACCCTGAACTCTCGCACGGCGCAGGGTCGCTCGCTGAAGTTGGGTTTGAAGCCGTCCTGCAGCTCTTTGGAAATATGAATCCACTTCTGCAGGAAATTAGATCAAAGCAAGATGAGTTATTTCCTGTTTCTGCTCAGTTATGAACGTGTTATGAACAAGAAATGCGGTGCAGACGCCACAGCACACAGCCCTCTCACACACACACACACACACACACACACAGAGGTTTCCTGTTGTAAAGCTGTTGTGATGTACCTCTACGTTTCCGTCGTAGCTGTCGATCAGATCTGACAGGTTAGAGGGATGTGGAACGACAGGAATCAAGATCACCCTCAGTCTGATACAAACAGTTTATAAGTTATTATAAAATAGAGAAAGAACTAATGTGTGTAAGAGTGTGTGTTTGGAATTCTGTAAGCTAACCTCTCGCTGTGGATGAGCAGACAGGTGAGCGCAATCAGGAGAAAAACAGCTGCAGCTGTGTAAAGCACTATCTGTACTGCTGACCTTTCCTGTACTGCTTCTGCAACACGCACATGCACACCGTTTAATGTCCACTTAACACACAGGATAAGGAAAAAAATTCAGAATCGTCAGTATTATTGAAATAGTTTAGACTCAGTTGGAAGTATGGGATAATGAGGGGGAATCATTAAAGCTACTGGGAAAAAGGAAGTTAATACATTTGTGCTCTTGGATTTCTTGTATGCTTCTGTTAATTTAAAGCCAGGAGTTCCAGAGCTGTTTGGATTTAGGCTGTTAAAACCTGGGATTTTGCATGTTTGCATAAACCATAAAAGCCATGTGAATTTTATCCAGGACAGGGCCACTCCTGTTCAGTGTCCTGTGCCAGGGCGGGCTCTGGAGCTTGGCAGGTACTGGGTACAAGCTGTGGAACGTTTTTTACCTGTATCGTTGCTGGATAGCATGGAGCCCCAGCACACCGACTCGCTCCAGTCGCTCCACAGCTCAGATTCAGAACACTGCTCTGCCATGCGAACCCTCACCTGGAACTCGTACAGACGGTCAGCGTTAGGGAACGGCACGCTGAACGCGTTCTCAAACACCGTGAGCTGGACCTGAGGAAAGAACCAGAAGTTCTGACTGATGCCTTTACAAATGAGCCAGATGTTTAATGTGCTGTCTTACCAAATCTGTGAAAAACAGAGAAATTCAGTAGCTTACAGTGTTCTCCAGCATACGCTGCTACAAGAACTAGATTGTCCTGGATCTGACCAAAGTGTTGTGATGTTTTCATAATGAGATTTTCATCATTTAAATGAAATTGTTTCTTTAGACATACTTTCCAGTCTTTTTTGTTGATCCTGTAGCGAACCTCACGATCCTGACAGTCTGGTTTAGCGTATCTGCTGCTGCTGTTCCAGTAAAGCCATAGCTCAGGGTCGCCCAACTGTACTGTCAGGTTATGGGGAGGATATAACTTCACTGAGAGACAGACAGACAGACGGAGAGAGAGCGAAAGAGAGATAGCTGAGGTAGGACTGAGAAAACAGGTTCCACATTTTGTCCCTTTCTGTTCTCCACTTTCTATTGGACCTGTGGAATGCTACAGGGTTAAGTTTGTTTCATGATTTCCATAAACAAGCTTTTTTTGCCAGCTTTCTAAACCTTCCCCTCTAGATCAGAGCTATCCTGCCAGAATGAGCATGCCACTGTAAGTTTCATTAGATCAGAGATTGTGAGATTGTTCTATGACCCCCCCCCTCTGATGGTATATGAATGCTGTTACCTCGGTTCTTCAGAGCACGGTGATGTTCTGCCAGCACAGTGTTATCTTCTGTGTATAACCAGGCGTTCAGATTATCAAATCTCTGCAGTTTGTTCTCATTGTATGGACACAAACATCCCACCCTCACCCCCCTCAGCTCCAGATAGGAGGGACAGACACTTCTTTCTGCCTTGCCGTAACTGAGAACACACACACACACACACACACACCTCAGCATCCAGAGCCAATGTTCTGCCACCTGAGCATACCCAGGTTGAAGACAAACTCTGAAAGACTGGTGATGATGTTAGCTGAAAATTGACCTGCTGTTGAAGCGGAGGTTCTCCTGAGGGATCCCGTCAGCGTCCCACGTACAGTTCACGTACTCCAGATTGACCAAGATGCATTTGATCTCTGCAGATTATCGTACACAGAGAAATTATTCGTACTGCACTGTGCAGGAAGTCTCTCTCACACACACAAACACACTTCCTGTGAGCTCATGCCCACCACACTCTGCTGATATGGTGCCCTCATCTTACTGTGCATCCCATTTGCTCCCCTTTTGATTCCTCTGCCCTGTCACGTGCTCTTAATGTGTACAGTCTCGTTATGAAGTCACACAGCTTTGGGTTTCTCACCTCTTAACTAATGCTTATTCTCTGCTGTTCTACGTGGTCTGTTTTTCTCTGTATTTCTGTAGTGAATGTTTTAACGATTCCCTCTGCTTGTCTGACAGCCACCGTGGACAAAGCAGGACTTTCACTTTTAGGATTAGCATGCAGGACGGTTACGAGCAGGTTACTAATTTATCTCACACTGTTGCTCTGTAGTATTTTTAAACTAAAGAGTATGTAGTGCTGAACAGTATGATGGTCTGAAGCTTCTGAAAGTTCTTACATCCCTTAATGGATACTTACAGAATGACATATATGTGTGTGTGTGTGTGTGTGTGTGTGTGTGTGTGTGTGTGTGTGTGTGTGTGTACACTTTTAACACACTAGATATCAGCTATATTTTATTAAAGCTTAAATAAATCTTTAAATCAAAATTATACTTTGACTATAATCCTAATAATATGTTTTTTAAAAAAAAGTAATACTTACTATATATATATATAAATTAAACGTAATATTTACGCTTTATATATATAGTTAATAGTATTTTTTCAGTAGCACAAAACAATATTCATTTACAGTAACAATCAAATAAGTGCATAAAGGAAAATATTATTTCAACTATATTAATATTAAAATATATATTTAAAGCTGTCACACCCGCGCACTTACACCATCACCTTTTTTTTTGTAGACACACCTGGAGCTCATTTCACCCCCTAATCACTCACCATGTATGTGCTGCACATTTGCACTCACTCCTTGCTAAGTTCTAATGGTTTCTGAGTTTTACCCTCTGTTTTCTCACACTTTGCTATCCAGTTTCTCTGGACTGTCCGACTCTGTTTGTTGCCTGCTGTTTTTTATAAAGACACGCTGTGTGTGCCTCCGCCATGTTCAGTGTTACAGAAGCATTTTAGAAGGGAATCTAAGCAGAATCAACCAAATAGTAAATAAAAGAAACTTACCTAGAGCTGTAGATCCCGAACAAAAACAAAAAAGAAAAACAAAGAATAGTAGAATCATTTTGTACAAACGTTCAGTAAACCTTCTGTTCTCAGTTCTCTCACTAAGTGACAAATTTCCTGTGAAACAACCACACACACACACACACACACACGTCAGGCTTTGTATCAGTGTGGGGGCTTTCCGTTACTGTAGCTAACTCACAATACACAGACACTTAACCTTTAACTATATCTTTAAAACATATCGTTTTAGCTCTTTTGGTTTTACAAAGGAATCTTTAAAAAGGTTAAAAAATAAAAAATTTTGTTCTCATAATGACATATAAACCTAAATAAACACACACACACACACACACACTTTAAAATGACAGCAGCTGCAGTGGTGTTAATAAAAGCTGTGGGTTTTACTGAATTAAAAATAACCTACAGTTTAATCTTTAATCTTTAGATTTGTCTTTTTAATTTGGCTTTCAGTGGAAACTTATATTAAACAAAAACAGGTGATTCCACAGAAACACCAAACACATTCCTTTGTTCAGTTTAATATTTATTTCTAGTTATAAAGAAGTGTTAATATTTATTACAAATAAAACATTACAGTAACACAACTGGTATTGAAAATTATTTATATTTGATAAACAATACACAAGCACAAATGATTAATTACAAAATAGATTCAGAGTTAAAGCCACAGTTGCTTCTTAATCAGCACTCACAACAGTCATGTTATTATTATTAGTAGTAGTAGTAGTAGTAGTATCGGACAAACCCTGTATGTCTTTGAGTATTTCTGTGTTTTGTGGGGGCACCCCTAGTCTGTTTGCTTTGTTGCAGACCCAGCCCCACAGAGGTAACTAGCAAGGCGGTAAAAAAAACCTCAAAAACGTTGATTTGGGACCCAAAAGCGTGTCCCTTCAGATCCTTCATCAGGTAATGTTTTCGAATTTTTATGTTTTACAGTGTAAAATCTATTTCATGCATCATTTACATCATTTACATGGTGTATTTACAGAGCTTTTTGTAAGAAAACATGAACACATTTATTATTACAATGTCTTATTATAATAATAATTGTAAATGATGAATGGCTCTGTGCTGAAGGATATTTTGGGAGTGTACCACTCTGACTGATCACTAATATAAAGTGATGTTATGGGAAATCTCTGTATCCCTTATTCAAAACCCAGCAGCCCCTTAACCTGAACCACTGTTAATGATAACAGGAAGTACCTACAGTAACAGAAAGACAGAACTTTGGCTCTTGTTTCCTCTTCAGGACCTCAATGTCTCATTCAGAAATTCTACAAAACTGAGAAACAGAAGCACAGGGTTAAAAAAAACAGTGTTTTAAAAGAATCTGGAGCTACAACTGATACAGAAAAACCTAAACTTACCATAATAATAATAATAATAATAGCAGTTTAAATGTGATATGGGGACACCCCTAGACTGGGTTAGGGTGTGGCATTAAATAAATGTTTATTGTTGCAATGCTGCCTCTTATGTGTAGATTGTATTTATTAAATTCCTTATTTTAAACATTCTGTTACAGGAGAATGCTTATTTATAATGATTTTAAGCAGCGTTAATGAAACACAAAGCAAAATAAAGGCATCATGAAGAAATAAAAACAAAAAGTAAACGGATGTTCTGCTCTGCTGCTTCTCTGCTATTCTACTGAATTTAAGCCTTAGTGACTAATATCCAATGAAACAACCACACACACACACATGGCTCTGAGAGAAGTTCATGTTGATCTGAAGCTCACACACCTTTCCTAGTGTTTAGAGTAAACCTGCTCGGTGACGTCGTTGTTTATATTTGACTAAGGCATAATAAATAGGACTGGTTCTGTGTGTGTCAGTGTGCAGGTGCAGCTCAGTACTAACCATGATGCTCTTCAGATGATTCAGCTTGAGGTTCTACAGGAGTGTGTGAGGATGTTGGTGTGTGTGTGCTGCGTGTGTGTGATGGTGTGTGGAGCTAACGGTCATGGGATGTTATCGGATGCAGAGTGGACTCACGTGCAGGACAGCGCTCACCTGCTCACCTCCACCTTCCTCCTGTCCCTCACCATCCTCACCATCTGGCTCTTCAAACACCGGAGGATCATGTTCCTGCACGAGACCGGCCTGGCCATGATCTACGGTCTGATACCCATCATCTAACTTCTTATTCTAAAGCTCAATATCAGGAACTTTCTGGGTTCTCTTAACCTCATCAGGGTTTTGGGGTTTTAGGGATACAAGCTGAAACCTTTTTTTATTGTATTGAAAGAAGAATCCTTCAAATTCTAAAGCTCTTCACAACTTATAAAGAAATCCTCCATCACCTTTGGTTACTTTATACTGGTACAAGATGTACCTCATAGAGCTCAACAAAGCCGAATGTTTATATAATGTTTGATTGGTTTGTTGATTTTTAGGTCTGTTTCTGGTCATGGATTTGAGCTTATATTGAAAATAAAACACACATCTCTGCATAAATTGACATTTAAAAGCCATGTGATGAAGTCATGCCATAGGGTCATGTGATCAAGTGAAGTTATGACATCATCTTTCACCCAAACTCTGGTTTAATGATAAAGAGAAGTGACTTAATTCTGGACGCTAATGACGTCGCATTGAGCTGGTTCAGTATTGGCATCAGTGTTCAGCTCTGTGTTTGGTGTAAATATTAAGGATGAGCTCACAGCTGTCATCAAAACACTCTAACACTCAAACATTTTCCATCATGATTTTACTTCCACGAACTAACTGTCACTATACTACACACTATACTACAATAATACAGTAATAACACTTACAATAATTACTTAACGTAACGTATTCTGCTCTGAACTTTGTATCAGTATATTTGGCTTTACAATGTAATGTGTGTTCATATAATAATAATATAATAATATAATAATATAATACCTCTGCTACATTCAAACTATATTATATGATTAACAGATTGTGTATTCTTCATAATTTAATCAAATCTTTATATATATATTTGTATATATGTGTCTGGTCTAAAAAAATATCATATTAGCCCTGGGCCCTGTAAACAACAAACAGATCAGGCAGGATTCAACCAATCAGGAGGCTCCATTCACATGACATGACATTACACACTTGAACTTTAATATATTTATCATCCCATATTCATGTGTGTGTGTGTGTGTGTGTGTGTGCAGGTGTGTTAGTGGGGGTGATATTAAGGTTTGGGGTAGGTGAGCAGTCAGACAGCAGTAATGTTACAGGTGTGTGTGTTATGGAGATGAAGCCCAGCTCGGTGGTGGTGAATGTGAGTGGTAGATTATACGAGTACACACTGAGAGACGAGATCAACGAGGGAGAACACACACCAAACAACGACATCCTGCACAAGGTACAGTGACTGTGTGTGTGTGTGTGTGTGTGTGTGTGTGTTATGTTACATTTCTCTCTCTCGCTCTCTTAGGCCACTTTTGATCCAGAGGTGTTTTTTAACATCTTACTCCCACCCATCATCTTCCACGCCGGTTACAGCCTTAAGCAGGTAACACACACACACACACACACACACACACACTTACACATCTGTCAGCACCATTACGTTACACACACTGGGTAAGTACTCCTGTTTAAATTGATTTCCTTTGATTTTTCAGAGACACTTCTTTAGAAACCTGGGCTCGATCCTGTCCTACGCATTTTTAGGGACTCTCATTGCTTCCTTCGTTACTGGGTGAGTAATTAATGAGCTTCACGTAACAGCCAAAGCTTTAAATCAAAACATGTAGCATCCGGGACACAAGACGTCCAATAGGTTCCTCACTCCAGATGTTTGAACCTCTCAGGTTGGTGCTGTACGGCTTTGTGGTGATCATGAGAGCCCTGGATCAGCTGGGGGGAGATTTTTATTTTACAGACTGCCTGTTTTTCGGGGCGATCATCTCTGCTACAGATCCAGGTACAATCCAGTTCTGATACGTGTGTGTTGCTTTTGTGTCGATCAGACCAATCCAGGTTCGTGTTTAATAATTACAGTGACGGTTCTGGCCATATTTAACGAGCTGAAGGTGGATGTGGATCTTTACGCTCTGCTGTTTGGAGAGAGTGTCCTGAACGACGCCGTGGCCATCGTCCTCTCATCGTGAGTTATGTTTACAGATCTGCTGTGTTCAGAGGCCATGAACCCCCTCTAAATCCTAAACTTACTTCTAGTTTTAACAGTAAGTGACCGGTGTGAGATATTTTGGGAGTGTAGGTATAGTGTAGTGTACGTGTGTTGTTGTTGTTGTTGTAGGTCGATCACAGCCTATCAGCCGGTGGGAGAGAACACTCACACGTTTGATGGCAGTGCCATGCTGGCATCTCTCGGGGTTTTCCTCGGGGTGTTCAGTGCATCGTTCGCTCTTGGCACGGCTGCTGGCATCATGACGGCTCTGGTAAACATTGGAGATAACGAGAAGCACAAATAATGGATAAACAAGGAATGCCATAAGTGTGTGTGTGTGTGTGTGTGTGTGTAGGTGACTAAGTTTACTCGGCTGAGAGATTTCCCCCTGTTAGAGACAGCTCTGTTCTTCCTCATGTCCTGGAGCACGTTCCTATTGGCCGAGGCCTGCAGCATCACTGGTAACCCATAGCAACCTAAATTCTTTAGTCCCCCTCCAAAAAAATCCCACACACACAACTCTCCCAGCACAGGACCACCACTGAGCAGATATGGCTTGGTGCTGGATGGGTGTACTGACACTGACATAGTGTGTGTGTGTGTGTGTGTGTGTGTGTGTGTCCAGGTGTGGTTTCTGTACTGTTCTGTGGTATCACTCAGGCACATTACACGTACAAGAACCTCTCTACAGAGTCCAAGAACCGCACCAAAGAGGTAAC
>JAUZSV010239446.1:0-12368 GCA_034780495.1 Parotocinclus cesarpintoi
CTTCCCCATGGTCATGTGAGTTATGTCATATTCTATAGTCTAGATTTAATAATATTTTATAATTCACAGCATTGGTAAAACCTTTAATTATTATTAAGAAGATTACCTATTCTTCTATTTGAGTTATTATAAATAACAAAATACATATTCAATCAGATAAAAGACGAAAACCTTGGAAAAGGAATTTACTAATTCTGTATAAAATTATCTTCCACCAGCTGAGCTGGAACTGATCCTACCGAGTAACTGAAAACTTGTACTGACTTGAAAAGATGGGCTATACTGCTTCAGGAGGTCAGTAGGTTATGCCAGAGCTGAATCATTAAGATCTTTAAAAACCCTGTGCAGAACCTAAGAAACCACATTTCAGACATTACAATACAGATGATGCCTCAGGATATAAGATTAGATTAATCTTCATCAGATTTATAACATTCTCCTACTTTATCACACAACAAGCCCCTGAACGAGCTTCATCATTATCCATATATAGTTATGATAAAAGGAAATCGCATCAGAGTCAGCTTGTGCTGGTAAAGCCTTTGAGACTTGTCT
The DNA here is from genome assembly GCA_034780495.1 of Parotocinclus cesarpintoi. Classification (NCBI taxonomy): domain Eukaryota; kingdom Metazoa; phylum Chordata; class Actinopteri; order Siluriformes; family Loricariidae; genus Parotocinclus; species Parotocinclus cesarpintoi. Next base: position 556 of record JAUZSV010239446.1, read on the forward strand.
ATCAAACATTTATAACATGAGAAATATGGATATAAAACAAAGCAGCTTTGGTACGTTTGATGCTGTTTGATGCCGACTGGAGAGCCCCACGAGGAGCATCGTCCTGCACAAATCATCTTGCTTTGAATGTGCCATGCTGAAGTGATTTCATAGCTGATATAAAACATGACTCCTACATTCCTCCACCTTATTTATAGTCATACTGCTTGGTTTATGAGCACTACTTGGTGGGATGTCCAGATTTCTTTTAATGGTTTCATGGCAAGTTTTAAATCAAGGTCAAGAGAAGGTCTGGAGGTTAGAAGAACAGCAGACTAGACACTGTCTAGACACTGGCACTTTTCATGTGGTAGGAAAAAAAAACCTTCTTCCACTCAATTGACAGCAAACCATGCAGACAGAAGCGACAGTGTAAACGCCGGTGAGAGGGCAAGCTGGAAAAAGCATACATTCACAGGATTGTGGCTTCAGTTGCGGCCTAAGCAGAGGGCATGGTGCGAAACTGAATGAAAAGGAAAGATCTTGGGATTGGCCTTTTTAGGAAAGTGTAATATTGTGAAGCTGCTTTGAGACAATACTCTATTGTAAAAGGCGCTATATAAATAAAACTGAATTGAATTGAAAAGATTCTAATTCATTCTGTGAGGTCGCAGATCAGGCCAGCGAGATTCAGTGGCATAATTCATTCCCAAAAATGTAATTGTAAGCAACATGGCTAACTGTTTTTTGGGGGGTTGTTTTTAAAAAAAGGGATATAAAGGTGATATAGTAAAATAAACATGGAAGACAAAAGACAAAGTTTGTTTTGCTGGTCATACTGGCACATGACATCAAAAGACATTATTACGTATGTTTGTGTGCTTGAATAAGTTTTTTTTTCCCCATGCATTTTTCAGCCCGTTTTGGATCCAGTGTATTTTTATATTGTGTTAAAATAATAAAAAAGGGAAATAATGTGGAATTACACTTCCATATGGGTCAGGTCATGCTAAAAAACACAATATCAGACGATTGCACATTAATATACAGACCTCTAAGAGTTAATGTCCTTTAAGCGCACGTCATTATGAAAATTGTTAACGAACCATGACAGAAATGTTGGTTGGCGCTCACACGATGGCTCTTGAATTTTCATCAGGGAGAAAAATGTAAACCTTCTCCCGTTGTAATCTGGAAAATATTAGTCGGGAGAATGAAAATGCCTAATAATAGCTCAGAGTGGAAACGGCGAGCTAAATTGTGGATGGTCGCCTTTTATTGCTTGTTATTAAATCCGGACCAAACAATTATTATTTTTCTCTCTTTTGTTAGAGGAACACAAGAAGAGGAGAGGAATTAAAACTGTGCCCCTGGGCTGTACGCTTTAGCAGTAGTGATTAAAACCAGGAAACGGTGATACACAAGCCATTAGACAAAGCTATAATCAAATTCATTAATTTTACCCGTTTGGAGGCTGACAAGCTTTCTTAAAGTAAGATTAGCCTTACTCGAGCGCAATAACAGCAGGTGTGATTGCAAATTAAAGGCTTGTAGGCTGCATTCTTTAAGAAGTAGCCACGCTCTTCTCTTGGGGTCTCTCTGCGCTCCTTTGTTATGGGATTTGGAGTTATTAGACACATATATAAATGTATCAGTTAGAACTAATAAGTAGATTTGGTTATTAGCCAGATGATCAGTAGAACCAAACCGAACAACCTCATCTGCATTATTGAGTTCGTTTTCTTAAACACAGCAGGACGCATTGATATAAAACATAATTATATAATAATGCATAGCATAATAAACAAATAAATTAGGGAATATATCTGGTGTAAATCTTAAAGCCCTATAAAAAATGACTTATAAAGGTGAATTTCCGTGTTTTATTGATTTAGGGAACAAAGCTAAACAATCGTGATTTTTACATTTTAATGCATACATTTTTTTAATAATCAGAAAAAGCGTCTTGTTTTTAATTCACATGGATGACCCATAAAAGGGGTACCACTCAATAGTGGTCAGACCTCCCTCCTTCCTCCCCTCCCTCATTCACAGCCCATGTACCCATGTAATGCCAGACCCAGAGGAAAAGCACCGCCAAGACTTGGACTTAGGTCAACCTTTAGATTTCATCACCATCCGTTTATAAATTCTTTAATCTATCTTCACAAACTGTTTCATCCTGAACAGAAGCCTACGGGAAAATTACACCCAGGTTGGGGCGCCAGCGCAACGCAAGGCATCACTCATAGGAATAAACCCACCCAGCAAGCCACAACGTCAAAAGGACATTGGTCAGTCCAGAATCACTCTTGTACGTGTGGTGGATGTACAAAATAGGTTCACTGTCTGAACATCTGTCAAGGACCTGAGTTGGACAGAGTTGATCTTATTTATTTTTATTGTTTATTTATTGGGCTGATTCTGGGCTCCATCAACTTTACATGTTCAACACAGACGTGAAAATGACCTTCTTTTAAACCTATGTTGTTGACATAATTTGAACGTCTGTATAAGATATCTACAAGACATTCCGGCTTCTCTGCAGACTTCTATTGAACATCTGACAAAGACTGGCAAAGACGTTATACTGACGTCTTTCAGACGTGTCTTTGCTCAGTAGGCAAGAGCTATACAGCACCAATACAATACAAAAGATAAAGTTAGGAAATGTAATTCTATGAAGCATTACTACTTAACAGCCAACAATTTTCTAAATATCAGTGAACGACCCAGTGCACGTCCTAATACAGATTCTGATCAGAAGGCCTTTTTAAGCGCACACAGAAGAAATGGAAATGAAAAAAATACTGAAACCAAACGACCACAATTCAGTTGGCCGGCACCAAATTAATTAGAGTTCTGCATGAAAAAGCCTGAGCTGGTTTCTAGCCGCTCAGCTCCCATTATTCTCCCTCAGTACTTGCATCGCTCCACTTCAGAGCACCGGAGAACATGCGGGAACAAGCCAGGCCATGGCCTTCACCCCAACTCCATACTGCCCCGGCCCTGAGGCCAGCCACAGGCTGCAAACGATTACCTCCAATTTATTCAAATCATTAAATCACCCACAAAACACGAGACGGAAAGATCAGCTGCTGGTCTGCGTTTTTTCCTTCTATGGGCTCTTAAATTTGTGATTCTTATAAAAGTGCGCTTAGAAAATCAGCCTTTTGGGTTGAGTCGATATTATTTTATTATAACATTCAAATTTTTATGATGATTTGTAAAAGTCTCATCGGTAAGAAGAAAATCACAGCACTCGTGCATGTAAATAGGCTTGCTATGGATTTTCATTGTTATAAAGCCACATCTATGGAAACACTGATACAGGATCAAGGCATTTTTATTATACTGTACTTTTTATGTTACATTTATTTCCTTACTATTTTATTAATGCCATAAATATGATAGAAGCTGGATGATGCAACAGAGCAATGTGTCAAACGCTCCTTCAAATCTTGGGTAAATCACATGGGACTTAACTAGCTAATGCAGGAATTAAGTTGCAGATCTAAAATTATCTTAGTTTAAACAGCAAGACAAAGTCCTTATATATCTATACCCATACTGAGTCTGTATTGTTCTAACTCTACCAGTAGCGGAGTTGCTTTTTCCGGTGAAAGTCATGGTGGTAACATGGCTGAGAAGATCGGTCCTGACTATTCAATATCAATTTATTGCCATAACAAATCTTACATTTGTATTGCCCAAAGCTTGGGTACAAAGAGTCCATTGCCTTAACCACTAGGCTACCACAGTCCCACATTCTCCTCGTGTCTGTGTGGGTTTACTCCAGGCAGTTCAGTTTCCTCCCACAGTCCAAAGACATGCGTCTAAGGTTAATGGGTGTCTCTCGAGTGCGTGACTGTGTGTGTGAGCTACGATGGATTTGCGCCCCTGTCTAGACTTGCTCTTGCCCTTGCGCCCAGAGTTGCCGAGTGGGCACTGGCTGGATTAAGTGAAAGATAATGGATAGCTGGATAATGAATCTTAGTATCTATTACTGTATTTTATCTTGGATTATTCATTTACACATGACTACGTAAAAAATCCAGACATTGCTAAATGACAGAGCGTCTATAAACCTGATTGTTCGGAAGCTGACTTTGCTGTTTTGTCTCTTTTTGTCTCTTCTACAGCACTTTGCTTCCATCCAAAAAGATCTGTGGCATTTTCAGAACCCGCTCACTCCATTCACCACGGCAGGCTCTGTCAAGGCCTCTCGTTACGACTGGTGTAATGGAACAAAATGCAATTAAATCAAAGCTGCGTTTCTCTCTGCCAGCCACAGAAACTGGAGTGCACTAAAACTTTGGGACAAAGGGGATCATCTAGCTTTGGACACCTCGTCTCGAGCCTGGTTGCCAGATAGCAAGGGTTAATGCATCACGATTAGCGCTCATGGGTCTTCATCTGATATGTTTTTTAATTAACAGTATTCCATTCCAGCTCTTGAAGTCATCCCCCACTCTTGACCCAAAAAAAGGGAAAGTTTTGACAGGGCTAATTAATGAGCGTTTTGGGGAGGGGAGGAATAGAGTGCAGGAAAGACGTTGGATTCATTAGACAAGCCAGTCTGCTACACATCAAACGGGTCAAGGCAGTTCATGTGATCCCCTTCTTTTATTTCCCTTCTCAGAGTGGTGCTAGCGAGAGAGGATGAAAGAGCAAGTGAAAGAGCGACAGGGAGAGAAAGAGTAGCGTTGGCACTTTGTAACCAAAGAGATGAATGACTCCTTACCTCAGAACACTGTGGCCTTAATGAAACCTCCAGAGGAAAAACAATGGCATCTCTCTCTCTCTCTCTCTCTCTCTCTCTCACACACACACATACACACACACATACACACACATCTATACACTATACAATACACCCACTCTGATAGACCCTGTGCAGATTCCACCTCCCTGAATGCCAAACTCACTCATCTGCTCCTAATCGCTCGCTCATCCATTAACATGACACAGCTACGCAACTCCCTCAACCACAGCACAAATGAGTGTGTGTACAAATGACTCAAACTTCCTCTCATAAACACAACTCTGAGAAGAAGGCCCACCTACAGAAAAGCATGTCCCACACACCCACAACCCTTTATCATACAGTATGTCGCATCCAAACAGTCAAAGTCCACAAAAATTCCTCGTAATCACTCCTGAAATGATGTGAAAGTCTTTGCTGTAAACTGAATAGTTTTACATTATTAAACAGGCAGCCCTGATGCTCATTAAAGAATTATTAGATAAATGTATAGCCCTGTGCTTGATAGGCATCCCATCCATTCTTACAGATTAATCTAGGCTTTGTGCAAAAGCTCAGGAACGCATGAAGAGTTTTTACTGTCATGTTTTTACTACTGCTGTTCTGGAAGGGACATTTTTTCTGAGCTCAGCCACAGCGGTGCCTTCAGGCCGGTTTGGGGTGCCACAAACAGACACGGCAGGCTGTGCTAATGAAAGGGGAGGCCAGTCAGGAGATTATGCTTCAGCGTAATATTAACAGTACCAAGTCTCAGATCCAGCCCTGCAATCGTTGCCAGAAAGACATTTATGTATTAACATGATGCTGAGTTTAATTTAATTTCTTGATTTGTTGCACTTTTTGGGGGACAGTGGGAGGAACCCGGCTGAAGTGGCCTAAGAGTTCGAGTGGCCTAGTGGTTAAGGTACTGGACTATGGACCAGAAGGTCCAGTCTTCAAATCCGACCTCGGCCACAGTTGGGTAGCTCTGGATAGGGGTGTCTGCTAAATGATGTAAATGTAAATGTGTTGGACTCTACACACCACCCAGCCAGATTCCAATGTTTTGACTGTGGCAGCCTAGTGGTTAAGGTACTGGACTCTGGACCAGAAGGTCCAGGGTTCAAATCCCACCTCTCCCAAGCTGCACAGTTGGGCCCTTGGGTAAGACCCTTAACCCACAACTGTTTCTGGATAAGGGTGTCTGCTAAATGACGTAAAATGTGAATGTGTGTAATGTGGAACGCTTACATAACACTTCGTATCGAAAGAAGTCAAAAAGAGTACAGAAGAAATATGGACTCAATATATACACAGCAAGACGATTACAACCCTCATAACCCTCGTTCGCAGGTTGTGTAATTTCTGTTCATTTACATAATTAATTAATTGAACCTGGAGTGCCCAAACATTAGCAAAAACTTACTGAGTTCATTCATATTTTCTGTCGTGAAAGAGAAGAAAGTTTGTGAGGTCTTTCAGTCATGACAGCATCCCACACTTTTGTTGATTTTTTTGTTTTTTGGCAGAATCTCATCGCTCGGCCCGTTAAAGGTGCATGGGGACATAACTCACAGCGGCCTCCACTATCGGCCAGCCAGTCGCCTCATAAGGCTGAGATAAAGCCGAGGCCAGGGACACAAAAAGAGACATCAATCTTCCCTGATCAGCTGCAGATAGAGAGAAAGAGATGCCCGAAAAATGGAGAAACAAATTGGATGTCAATATAGGGGTGCAAGACCGAGAACCCGGTCACCCACAGCCCAGTGTCCAGTAAAAGTGACCTTTGCTTGTGTTTCTGAGTTTGTGTTTGTGGACATGTTCATTTTATTAAGTGTCCTGTCAACTCCAGAGTTACTTCAACAAAGTTACTGTTAATCTATCTATGTTTATAAGCGCTGGGCTCAAGTAACGCACGGCGTAACCTTTAAACCAGTCTAACCAATGACGGATCACTGGATGCTCTCATAAATGTCAAGATATTCGTAAATCTTTAATTCTTGAAAGTCATTTTGTTCTGGTGGTCTTTTAGAGATAAAGTATTGTTCTCTATGCCTAATTTATTTACTGGTATGGCCTTTACTTTTGGTGGCATTTATTCTTTTTGTAAAAGTTCACTGGTTCATTCATATTGCTTTCATTTGTGAAGGCACGTTCAGAACGTTTTGAGATGACATGCATGAAACCAATATCTTGTTGCAGCCTTTAGCAGCGCTAAACTTTCCTATAAGTGGAAGTTTTACTATGTACTTTTTCAATCTTTTTTTTAATTTTGGGTCTCTCATATCATATCTCATGGTGGACCTCAATCCTGACAGTCTCTTGTATCAATGGTTCAAACTTTTCTAAATTCACTGTTTAATCAATGACATAAAGCAACCATAATGGAAATGTAATTTCTATAGATTATGGCCTTGCTTGCTTGTGTTAGACCTTGACAATTTAACCATTCAACATTTCATGTTTACCTCCTGCATCCTGGGCTCGTGATTTGATCTCTATAGGACATCCACTCAACATATTTCCTCCGACCACGGGCCCTTTGTGTTATCATTGCTCTTCTGAATCTCGGTTAGATAACGATATTACAGAGCCTCGCTGGGGTCAAACCTCCTAAATAAAATTCATGCATGGCCATGACTAAGGTGTGAGTGCAAGATCTGAATGCATGGAAACAAGATCATAAGGTGTGGGAATGAGATAACCACATTCATCATATTTATGTATATTTATCAGTCTTTTTAGGTAGACCTGTTGAAATGTCACTCCTAAAGCCAGTCTTAGATTTCTTGCACATTCATTCATTATCTTCCCCTTAATCCACACCAAATGTTTCCACACCTTAATTACCTCATTCCTGCTCCCTACATTTGTTAAGAAGGAATATACAGTCTATTCCGGTTAATAGGACCACCGGTTAATGGGAATAGCCGATTATTCGGACCAAATCCTTAAGTTTTTTGTATTATGCTTCGCATGCTGAGTACCTATACATTGTGTTGTATATTGTTTCGAAAAACTTGCAAATTTATTTTTCAATTAATAAAGTTTGTAAGCAACAGTAGTTCTTGTTTGTACATTCACTATACGTGTAAATAACAATAAAGGTTTAATAAACATTTAATATGTTACATAGCACATCCCGTCTTGTCACACGTTTCTTTAATCAGACCAGCCGGTTATTAGGACCAAAACGATCGTCTCTCTCTCCCTCTCTGTCTGTCTCTCTCTCTCTCTCTCTCTCTCTCTCTCTCTCTCTCTCTGTGTCTCTCTGTCTCTCATTTCCTACAAGTCCTACCACACAGCGAGTGATTAAAGTCATTAGCAGTCACCTGGTTGCCAGGTGCGCCTCTATTTACACTGCTGCAGAGGCACCAAATGGAGCGTATCTACTCACGCTAATGTTTCAATTCCTGCAAAAAAAAAATTGTTGAATAATCGGCGTAAGCTTAAACGTTTTCTGGCTTACCCCCATTTCAGCCCAGACTGTTTCCTTTAATTACTTTAATAGGTTCTGATTTACTCATACAAAAGCCTGCAGTCAGCATCGGGGTAGATCATCATCCCAGCATGGACACACACTTGGAAAGATTTTATGGGACTGATATTATAGGACATGGTACACGTGTTAGCTTTTGCTCTTGATCAGACAGGAGGTGTAAGAGGGTGCTCTGCTCTGCTCTGCATGTGTGAGAAGAAGTTGGGGTTTTTTATTTGGTGTTCATCTTTCCTTAAATGTCAGCTTTATGAACGCAGATCAAAGAGTCTCATTCCAGTAACGTTTGTCAAATCTCCAAATTGGATTTGTCGCAGAGTGCGTTTGTGTTACGTCCTGCAGAGGCGGAAGTGCTGTGTGTGCAGCTGGAATCAGAGAGAGAACAGAGGAGAGGAACAAAGACTTGCCATCATGTGGCAGCAGCATGTTCACTAAGAGACACTCAGTGATGGTGCGCAACGCCATCTGCAGGCCGTCACAAGTACTTTGTAGAAAAGCTGACCGCTGAAAACATCCTGTACACTCTGCTAAATGATGCTGAATTAAAAATAAACAAAATGCTTTAAAAATGTTTAAATCAAAACTAAAAGCCAATGAAAACAGGCAATAAATAAATAGCACTCGTTTAATCTTTTAGGGACACGACTACAGTGCAGATTTTTCTTTTATTTAATCTTAGGTTCATTGCTTATACTTTTAGATTTTACTGTACAGTAGTTAACCTTTTATTTAAATCAGTATTTTTTAAAAGTATTAATTTTTTTACACTTTGTTCAAATAACTTGAATTATTTAATAAATGATGACTTTGTGACTCATGTGCACCCAAAAGCACTCCTAAAAACTTAAAAAAATATATATATTATTTTTTTCTTTTCTTTTTTTTTGCTTGGGGATCAAATTGAATATCAGGTTAAAACAAAAAGGACACGACAGGCAGCTAAAGAATTACTTCTAAACTCTTCTCATCGCTCAGTGTGACTTCCCAGAGTCAAATCACAAACAAAGCACGGTATCTCACTCTCTGTTCGCACACACACACACACACGCACACACACACACACACACACACACATACACACACACAGTGCCTCCCTCTGGCCTTTACTAACTTCTCATTATCTTGTTGGCGTTAATACAGGAACATCACAATAAGGGGTAGAAGGAGTGTGTGGGTGTGTGTGTGTGTGTGTGTGCGCGTGTGTGCGTGTGCAAGACAGAGTTGGTGTCCATATAAACATAGATGTACATTAGGCTTTGTGTCAGTAATGTTGACGTATATAGCTTTAGAGACTGAACTGTGCATTAGGAGTGTAGCCTGAGGTCAAGAAACAAGCACACACACACACACACACACACAATGCTGGTTTATACACTATAGCTCATCAAACATTAGATGCAAAGACATATGGAGATTATTTTGCAGTCCTGTTCTTCAGTATTGCATCTTTAATATTGTGTCATTGACTCAATCGATGTTAATGACCAACGTTTAATGTTTTATTTCACACAGCCTCCTCTATACCTTCCTGATTGTCTCCTTCTACACAAAATGGTGATCCCGAGATAACAAAAAAAGTGTCATGCTGATGCTAAGCAAGCTGGCTAGCCTTTCTGCTCACCCCAATTAAAGCCAAGGTTTAGGTGCCCTTTTAAAAATACAATTTTCACGACAAATTAAGTCTCACCAAAAAAAAAAAAAGATTAAATGGGCAGAAAGTTTTTTTCTGTCTCTTACTGATTCCAGTCAGCTGTAATCTGAAACCTAATTACTAGCAGTGCAGATTTTCCACTCTGATTTTCTCCAGCCAATTAATTTATATTATTTCCAGGATGGCATTCAGTCCTGCTCTCTCACTCCATTGTGTCTCTCTCACACACCCACACATTTTTCATACAAGTTTGGCCTCTGATATCGTAACACCAGCCGCACACCTTCCCTTTCTTAATCAGGCATTATTAGGAACCACAGATATACAGTCTTATGTAAAAGTTTGGGCATATTTGCTATATGAATAGGCATAAATGAAACCTCTACAGAGAACATTAAATAGCAAATACATTTTTATCCTGTTTGTTTGCGGTTGCGGTTTAATAGTTAAGCATTTACTACTAATTGGAAGGTTGTGAGTTCAAATCAAAGCTTTTCTAAGCTGCTGCTGTTGAGCAGATTACATATCCTTTGAATAAATGTTAAATGAGGGAACTGTAAATCCAGAACATTTTTATTTGTAAGTTGCTCATGTATTCTGTATTACTCAACAGTTGATAAAATCTCAATCTAAAATTTGAAAGTTGTGTAATTTATAAAATGCACTGGTGCTACTTCCTCGCTAATAAATAATAATAATAATAATAATAATAATAATAATAATAATAATAAGTAAACAAATAACAACAACACAACAGGGAAGCTCCAGTTAAATGTATTTACTTATTTTCCTTGTTTTCTAAATAAAACTTAATTTTCTTACCATATCCATCTAAAATGGAAAATCTGACTGTGAATTCATTGTGAACGTTGAGATGAGCTAAAATCCAAATCAGAATTATATGCCCAAAAGTTTGTGGACACCACTTCTAATTGGTGTTCTTTGTCATCATAAACCTATTAGCAGTGCGTGTGGCTGAAATATGATATATATATAGCACTGAACCCCAGTAGCTCTCAAAGAGGACATTTTAATAGGTTTCCACCTCCCCAAACAGATTTTTTTTGTCCCACCTTCCTAAAACAAAGTCTATAAAGTAATAGTTTACTAATTTTGGACGACTTGCACATTCATCAGACATCACTGAGATGAAGTGTAATGGCAACTCGTTATTTTCTAATTTTACCTAACTGATGTAATAATCTTTTGTTTGTATTGTGTTATTATTATATTTTACTCTAGTATATGCATTTTATACAGAGAAAGAGAGAGAGAGAGAGAGAGAGAGAGATTGTCAGTAAATCCCCCTGTTTAAGTTACTCTATATATAAATGGAGTTCTATTATGCATGAGCTTCTCATTTATGATGGAAAAATGTTTAGATAAAGCCATCATAAGTTAAACAGATCATGATCTAATGAGTTTAATATAATCTATACTGGATCATTAACACTTCCATTAACCTACAGTTATCAAAAACATTATTAATAAAGCTTAGTTTATAATAAAGTGATCAAAAGATTTAATGTAATTTACTGAGAAATGGATTAAAAGTGAAAAAGAAAAGTAAAACACTTACTCTATTGGTGAACTGTGGCCTCTATTCGGAATGATTCAGTTCCTGTGTTGCTTTTAGTTGGCTCTGTGGATGTGAACATAAAGAAAAACACGATAAACAAGAGAGATATATTGAATCTGAATCACTGAATCCTGAATCGTGAGTTTCAGCTGAAACAAGTCACAAGCACGCATGTGTATGCAATATCAATCAATCAATCAATCAAAATTTATTCGTACAGCGCTTTTTACAATGGAGCATTGTCTCCAACAACAGTATATTATACAAAAAAGGCCAATCCCAGTTTTAGCAAGCCTATGGCGACAGTGGAAAGGAAAAACTCCCTTATTTAGGAGGAAGAAACCTTGAGAGGACCAAGACTCAG
>JAUZSV010239541.1:0-12368 GCA_034780495.1 Parotocinclus cesarpintoi
TTCGACATATGGACTGCGACTGCGCCAACCTCAAGTTTCATCATCAAGTCATTTTTACTCTTGTTTATTTTTTTTTGTACTATGGTCTTGAAGTTTAATTAAAACATTGGCACCCTAAGAAGAGCATTTGATTTTTGGGGGGGCCACTTTAATTCAGACAGATTTTGTCTCACAGATACACAATTTTGCAAGCTTTTTGAAGAGGGCACCCTGAGGTAAGAAACGATGCCCTTGGGGCCCCTGATGTCTATTGCAAGTGCTCTGTAGCCCTTAAAGCGATTGCCTAAAGCTCAGTCAGTTTTAGACAAACATCTATAAAATTCTGCATTCTTGTCCCTGAGTATAATGCACTTGAGTATAATGCAATTTAAGGTCCATAGCAAGGGGTCCAGAGACACTGGAAGGCCAAAATCCACAAAATTGACCATGCGTGGACCTGGGGGCGACAGAGGTGACATATGATGTTGTCTATGCTCTGGACCTTAATGACAAGGGCTCCGGGGCCCCTAACAGACAATTTGGCAAGTTTTTTTCACAGGGCACCCTGAGGTGACTATTAATGCTCATCGGACCCCTTATTTCCACAAAAGGGAAATTTGACCCCTGGGGTTCCAGGTTGGTCTTGATAAAAAAAGACCAGCTGCTAAGTCCCTGTTGAACAATCCCAAACATAACATAAAGTTGCATTTTACTCATTTATTGAGCAATTATTTCCTTAAAAAATAGGCATTAATTTGCCTAAAGAAAAATGAGAACTGTTGTCAACTAATGAATGTGCATAAAAGCATTACCTTCACAATTCACATACTGTGCCTGAGTTTTGTATAAAGAAAAAAGGGCATTTTTTCTTTATACAAGGGTATTCAGACACACTACATGCTCTCGCCTACTGCTTTTCCATACTATATAGTATGGAAGTATGATATTTCGGTCACAGCCGAAATACTTTACTCTTTCACCTTGTTGTTCTATGAATTTCGGCCGGGAGCTGTGGCCGAAGGCACAGTTGGCTTCTCGGCCGTGTAGTTCTTTAAAATTGCGTTATTGTAGGTTTCTTAAAAGAAAAAACAAAAACGACAAATCGCGGTGCCTATTCTATGGTTGTCTTTTGTATAATTTATTGGTTCCCGCTCCCATCTGCACCTGTTAAGTTTTTAACCTTTACCCAATCACGTGAGTAGTAGTTAAGTTGAGTCTCATCCCGCAGGAATCACGTGACCCGTGGGATTCATGAATGGACCCTTTGCTCTATGGCTCTATGATTCAAACAGTTTTTAACCTACAGAATGTGGAAGTTTTGGTCTCATTTGCACACTAAAATGCCCTTGAAACTCTGAAGTCTCTGCCGGCAATGGTGCCTTAGGGACCCCTTGAAAGCCAATGACCGTAATTTTGTCGGTTCAACCCACCTCTACAAACATTGTCTTTGGAAGATGCCGCTAACACATCATTATTTATAATTCAGAATTCAAATTTTAACCAACCACCACACAATTTGACAACCTTTGTCAAGGTCCACTGAGGACTTTGGCAACAACCCTGGTTCCCCAGTCAGGTCATTGACTGTAAACCAGTCATATTTCATCCTACCTCCACAAAATTTGGTAGACCCTGAATTAATATGGGATGCGGTTAAAGACCCTAAAGTCCTTGAAAAATGCCCCAGGGACCATGTGCGGTCATTGCCTGTAAATCAGCCAGTTTTTACCTATGGCCACACAATTTGACATACTTGGTCAGGTTTGCAAATGCTCTGGGCAGCCTGGAATGTTAGTGACATATATTTTGTCAGTTTACCCCGCTTAAAAATTCACTCTAACCGAAAAGTAATGCCATCTGTCTGTCTAAGGTGCTCCAGTGCCCCTAACAGAGCATTAAGTATAATTTATTCAGATTTTAACCCACCATCACAAGCTTTTTCCAAGGGGCCACCCTGAAGTGATAATCAATAACCTTCGGACCCCTGATGTCACCAAAAGGAAACTTTGGCCTTTTGAGTCAAATTATTATATTTGAAACATTTTAACCTACCTCTACAAAGTTTGGTAGACCCTGAGTTGATATAGAATGCTGTTGAAGACCATGAGGTCCTTGAAAAATGCCCCAGGGTGCATCTTTGGAAATTGTGTAAATCAATAAAAAAATTTCTATGGCCACACAATTTGACAGACTTGGTTCTGGATTGCAAATGCCCTGAGGTGCCTGGAATATTATTGACATTCATTTTGTAATTTTGTCACTTTCAAAGGCTCCCCTAAATCTGAAATGTGATGCCTTGGTGTTCCATGGGTCTATTGAAGGTCTGTCTAAGGTGTTCCAGTGCCCCTACCAGATCAATAACTATAATTCAAGGGGCACCCTGAGGTGACAATTTATGCCCCTCAGACCCCTGATGTCCCCCAAAAAGGAACTTTGACCACTGGGTTGATATCCAATACAGTTGGGGCTCCTTTGCTCCATGGCAAGGTCATTGATTCAGGCAGATTTCATCCTACAGAACTGGGAAGTCTTGGGCCTCTGAAGAGCAATGGTGCCGCAGGGGCCCCATAAAGGCTAATGACTGCAATTCTGTCAGATTTTAGCCTAATTCTACAAATACCTTTAATACAAAAGGGTACGGTCCATGAGAAATGCCCAATGTTTGGTCTGTAAATAGGCCAGTTTCTACTTATGGCCACCCAATCTGACAGACCAATGCACTAGCTTGCCTGTAATGTTACTGACTTTCATTTTCTCAGTTTGTCACGCTTAAAGGCCCATCCTAACCTGAAATGTGATGCCTTGGTGTGTCATAAGTCTGTTGCAGGTCTGTCAAAAATGCTCCAGTGCCCTCTAAAAGAGCATTATTTACAATTTAGTCAGATTTTTAACCCAACTCCACAAAACTTTAAAGTTTTTTAAGGGGGTACCATTTCAACCTACCACCAAAATATAGGCATGGATGGACCCTTTGCCCCATGGCAAGGTCACTGATTCAGGCAGTTTTTGTCTTACGGGCACGTTTGCACCCTGAGGTGAAATACATTTAAAACTCGTGCGTCACTGAGGGACGATGGTGACGCAGGGGCCCCTTGAAGGACAAGGACTGTATTTTTGTCAGATTTCAACCTTCCTCTACGAATATTGCCTACCCACTTAAATGTGGGATCATCTTGAGCTGAAATGCAGTGCCTTGGAACGCCTTAGGTCAGTTAAATGGTCTGTGGAAGATGCCCCTAACAGATCATTGACAATAATTTAGTCAAATTATTATTTGGGAGGTGCTCCAGTGCCCCTAACAGAGCATTAAGTATAGTTCATTCAGATTTTATTCTAAGTTTTTTCCAAGGGGGCCCTCTGAGGTGATGATTAGGACCCTTAGGACCCCTGATGTAGCCAAAAAGGAAAGTTGGCCCATGGGGTCCCAGGCAGGTCTTGACAAAAATTAATTGACATTTCAACCTACCACCAAAAATCTTGGCAGGGATGGATCACCCTGGGTTGATATGCAATACATTTGGGACTCCATTGCTCCATGGAAAGTTCATTGATTGTCTAAAGTGCTCTAGTGCCCTCTAACAGAGTATTATTTACAATTTAGTCAGATTTTAACCAAAGTTTTTTTCAAGGGGGTACCATAATGTGATGATCAATACCCTTCGGTCCCCTGATGTCACCAAAATGGAAAACTGGACAAGTTGACAAAAATGTACTAAGATTTCGACCTACCACCAAACATTTTGGCATGGATGGACCCTTTGCGCCATTGCAGGGTCACTGATTCAGGCAGTTTTTGTCTTACAGGATGTGGAAGTCTTGGGCCAGTTTGCACAATGAGGTGAAATACATCTCTCTGAAGGACGATGAATCGTCTCTGAAGGACGATGGTGACGCAGGGGCCCCTTGAAGGCCAATGACTGTAATTTTGTCAAATTTCAACCTACCTCTTTGAATATTGCCCACCCTCTTAAATGTGGGATCATCTTGAGCTGAAATGCGGTGCCTTGGAACGCCTTAGATCTGTTGAATAGTCTGTGGAAGATGCCCCTAACAGATCATTGACAATAATTCAGTCAAATTGTTATATGGTACCTTGAGGACTTTCGCAAAGACCTTGGTTCCCCGGGATGGTCATTAACGATAAACTAGACAGATTTCAACCTAGGTCTACAAAATTTGATAGACCCTGAGTTGATACAAAACGCTGTTGAAGACCCAGAGGTCTTTAAAAATTAGCCCAAAATCTGAGATGTGATGCTTTGGGGTGCCATGGCTATGTTAAAAGTCTGTCTAAGGTACTTATATAAAAATGTATTGAGAATTCGACCTACCACCAAAAACTGTGGCATGAATGGACCATTTGCTATATGGTAAGGTAACTTACTCTTTACTCCTTACTCGACTTGTTTTCAACTTATAGAATGTGGAAGTCTTGGTCTTGGTCAGTTTTTATCTATGGTCACACAATTTGACAAACTTGGTCCTGGATTGCAAATGCTCTGGGGGGACCTGGAATAATATTGACATTCATTTTGTCAGATTGTCTCTCTCAAAGGCTTCCCTAAATCTTAAATGTGATGCCTTGGGGTGCTATGGGTCTGTTGAAGGGTATCTAAGGTGTTCCAGTGCCCCTACCAAATCAATAACTATAAATCAGTCAGATTTTAATCCACCACTACAAAACATGACAAGATTTTTTCAAGGGGCACCCTGATGTCCCCAAAAAGAGAACTTTGATGCCTAAGGGCCCAGAAACGTCTTGACAATAATTAATTGAGATTTCGACCTACCACCAAAAATCTTGGCAGGAATGGATCTTGGATCACCCTGGGTTGATATGCATTACAGCTGGGGCTCCTTTGCTGCATGGCAAGGTAATTGATTCAGGCAGATTTCATCCTACAGAGTTGGGAAGTCTTGGGCCCGTTAACAACCTGAGGTGACCTAAAATGTCTTTGAAATCCCAAGGTCTCTGAGGGGTGATGGTGCTGTAGGGCCACCTTGAACCCCATTCAAGGTCGTTGAATGTAATTTAATCCGAGTTCCTGATTTGTGATGCCTTGTGTTGCCATGGGTCTGTGGTCAGTGCCACTACCAAATCATTCATTATAATTCCGTTCATGTGCTCCAGTGCCCCTAACAGAGCATTAAGTATAATTCCTTCAGGTTTTAACCCACCGCCACAAAATTCTACAAGTTTTTGCCAAGGGGGCACCCTAAGGTGATGATCAATACCTTCGCACCTCTGAAATGCCCTTAAAACTACTAGGTCTCTGAGGGCCAATGACTGTAATTCTGTCAGATTTCAACCAACCTCTACGATTATTGTCCACCCCCTTAAAACCTTGAGCTAAAATGCGGTGCATTGAAACGCCTTAGGTCTGTTGAATGGTCTGTGGAAAATGCCCCTAACAGATCACTGACAATAATTCAACCAAATTATTATTTGGGCCCCTAAGCACTTTGGCAAAGATCCTGGTCTGTGGACAGTGCCCCTACCAGATGATTAACTATAATTTGGTTAATATGTTAAGTTTTTTTCAAGTGAGCACCCTGAGGTAACAAATAATGCCCTTAAAAAATCATTGAGATATCGACCTATCACCAAAAACTTTGGAAGCGATGAACCTTTTGCTCCATGGACCCTTTGCTCCATGGCAAGTTTTTGACGTATAGAATGTGGAAGTCTTGGACCCATTTGCACCTGGTCTCTGAGGGACAATGGTGCCGCAGGGGCCCCTTGAAGGCCAATGACTGTAATTTTGTCAGATTTCAACCAACCTCTATGAATATTGCCCACCCCCTTAAATGTGGGATCACCTTAAGCTGAAATGCGGTGCCTAGGAACACTTTAGGTCTATTGAATGGTTTGTAGAAGATTCCCCCTAACAGATCATTGACAATAATTCAGCCAAATTATTATTTGGGCCACTATGGACTTTGGCAAAGACCCTGGTTCCCCTGGAAGGTAATTGACAAAAACGACACACATTTTAACCTACCTCTACAAATTTTGTTAGAACCTGAGTTTTTATAGAATGCTGTTAAAGGCCATGGTGTCCTTGAAAGATAGCCCAAAAGGCATGTTTGGTCTTGGACTGTATAACATTTTTTTTCATGGCCACACAATTTGACAGATTTGGTTCTGGATTGCAAATGCTATGGGGCCCTTGAAATAAAATTGACATTCATTTTGTGAGATTGTCACTCTCAAAGGTTTCCCTAAATCTGAAATGTGATGCCATGGTGTGCCATGGGTCTGTTGAAGGTCTTTCTAAGGTGTTTTTAGTGCCCATAACAGGATCATTGACAATAATTCACCCAGATTTGGTAGCCTGATGACTTTGGCAAAGATCTTGGTTCCCCAGTATAGTCATTGACAATAAACTAGACAGATTTCAACGTAGCTCTACAAAATTTGCTAGACCCTGAGTTCAACTGAATGCTGTTGAAGACCCCAAAGTCCTTAAAAATTAGCCCAGGGGCAAAATCTGAGATGTGAGGCTTTGGGGTGCCATGGCTATGTTAAAGGTCTGTCTAAAGTGCTCTTGTGCCCTTACCAGATCAGAATTGGGATGAATAAAACCTGTTTGGACCCCAATGTGACCTGAAATTACTTTAAAATTTTTTGGTACACTGAGAGGCAATGGTGACAAAGGGCCCCCTAAAAGGTCATTGAATGTAATTTAGTCAGATGTCCTGAATTGCGATGCCTTATGTTGCCATGGGTCTGTGGACGGTGCCCCTAACAAATCATGAATTTTCATTTAGTCAGATTTTAACCTCTGATTTTCACAAAAAGTGTGCTCCCAGGCAGATCTTGACAAAAATGTAATGATTACACCACCAAAACTTTAAGCACGGATCGACCCTTTGCTCCATGGTAAGGTCACTGATTTAGACAGTTATCAACCGCCAGAATGTAGAAGTCTTGGGCCCGTTTACACCCTGAGGTGCCTAGAAACTCCTGGAATTTTTTGGAATAAAATTTACATTCATTTTGTGACTCTCAAATGCTTCCCTAAATCTGAAATGTGATGCCATGGTGTGCCATGGGTCTGTTGAAGGTCTGTCTAAGGTGTTTTCAATGACCCTAACAAATCAATAAGTATAATTAAATCAGATTTTAATCCACCACCACAAAGTTTGGCCATTTTTTTTCAAGTGAGCACCCTGAGGTTACAAATAGTGCCCTTTGCACCCCTGTTGTCCCCAACAGGAAAATTTGGCCCCTGCAGGTCTTGACAAAAACTCATTGAGATTTCGACCTATCACCAAAAACATTGGCAAGGATGCACCCTTTGCTTCATGGCAAGTTTTGACCTACAGAATGTACCCTAAGCACCCTAAGGTGACCTGAAATACCTTTAAAACTCCTAGGTCTCTGAGGGACAGTGGTGAACTTTGAAGAGAAAAAACTGTAATTTTGTCAGGTTTTAAACAACCTCTATGACTATTGCCCAACCCCTTAAATGTGGGATCAAGGCTTGACAAACATGTATTAAAAATTTGACCAACCACCAAAAGATTTTGCATGGATGAACCCTTTGCAATGATTTAGACAGTTCTCAACCTACAGAATGTGAAAGTCTTGGTCCCGTTTGCACCCTAAAATGCCCTTGAAACTTCAAGGTCACCATTCCGATTTCATCCTACAGCCACTAAATTTGATAGATCCTGAATTAATATGGGATGCTGGTAAAAACACAGAGGTCCTTAAAAATGCGACATAGTGACATTCATTTTGTCAGTTTTAAACTCTCAATTGCTCACTCTAACGTGAAATGTGGGCTTAAGGGGCTCCAGCGAACTGCAGCGAACTGGGTATAGGTACACTGAATGGGCCATGGAACAAAAACTTACTGAATTACAGTCATGGTCCCCAAGCTTTTTGCCTTTTGTAAAATGGTCAAAGGGTATTCTGACCCCAGAACAAGCATGAACTTTTTTTGTGGCCACTGGTAAAAAGTTTACAATCAATGACCTACTAAACTGTGCATGGCAGTTTGGGGTTCCCATGCTATTGGGACTTTTATTTATCAGTTGAATGAGGTATATGCAAAACTCATCAACAATTAGGGGACTTTTTTCTTTTATGAAAATAAGATACAAAAAAAATATTATCGTGATTGAGTAGCAAGCGACATATTATTGGGTGAATAGAAACATACACAGTCACCCAAAAATGCCAAAACACACTGACAACAAATGGGGTATGGACAGGTTCAGATTGTCCAGCAGTTTTTGCGAAGAAGTGTTGTGGGAGGCAGTAAACGGCTTGGCAGGTGTCTTCCCAGTACATCTCAAGCTTGTTCTAGGGGATTCAGGTCTCGAGAACGGACCAGTCCATGCCTTCAATTTGCTGCCTTAAAAAAAGGCAGCATGTTGTTAACAAGATGCGTAAGGATGTTGTTTTGGCCTGCTCCAGCATTGTGTACCACTGCACAGTATTTCTGGTGCCGTGGAGCTCAATGCTAACACAAATGCTGATCCCCGAGCAAACCATGAAGGAGTCTCTTTTCCACATGAAACGTGGATTCTCCGGCATATCAGGTCACGGGGATTGTCAGGCTGCAAAATTAACCGTAACTCATCAGATGAAAGGACAGTTGATCACTTATCACCGATCCAGTGACAATGTCCATGATCCCTTCTTTTTTGTATGCTCTCATGCGTCAAATGCATCTTTGTTTTAATTTTATTGATTCGTATTCACCTACATAAATACACCAAAAACATTCATTCATAAAGGACTGCCGACACTGAATGTAGTGTTTTTTTCTTCAAATGGCATTTGTGACACGTAAGGTACAACTGCGGACGAGGATGTGTTTAAGGAAGAGATATATTAACGTTATGCATCCATGACTTTCATGTTAAATTAGCAGAAATACGCCTTCCACAGAGTTTAAACTCTAAAGTTACGTTAAACACCTTTTTTTCATCGAAAGGAAAAAAAACGACATTGAATGCAGTGGCTCTTCTTTTCAGCTGCAAATGACATTTGTGCAAATTGGTTTAAGCAAGGGCTTTAAAGCCTTACCCAACACTGGCTTACATTATAACACGTATGCAGCAATAAAGCACTAAATACGACTTCCAAAGACTTTAGCCATAGTCCTACAAGGCAATTAAAGAGTAATTATAACCAGTATGCTGTTTGAGTAATTCTGTGTAAACTTACAAAAGAACTGCGTTAAACGCAGTACTTCTTTTGCAAGGCTGTTGACACACTCTAGACGTGTTTTATCTCATCTTGTCTAGTACATTTCTATGACACATAAAGAAGAAGTTTTGAAACGCATTAACTGACCTTAAACCCCCAAACCAGATTTCATGAGTTTAATTAAACTAGATGTGGCGTGAAGCTCAGCGGTAACAGTCATAATCATTGTATGTAATCATATTGTAAACCGGCGATATACCGCATTCGTTTAGCGTTAAACACTTTTCATCCTTGTGATGGACTGTCAACGCGGCCTGCAATGTTCTTCTCTCTCAGATTCTGTGGCAATTTGCATTGTGCACGTTGGTATGGTATGAAATGATGTTGGGAGGATGGAGGATGTTTTAAGCAAAATCTTTTGTTAGTTTTCATAAATCCTTTACGATTTCACTTAATCAGCAGATGACATTAAAGATGCTGTCCAACAATATTAGCCCGCACGCGCATTTGTGCAAATATACTGCATATTTACACGAACATGAAGAAAGAGATTACAAAAGAAGGTGCTTTTAAAAACCATCAACAGTCGATAAGCAACACTGATTTCAATTAAACTAATTATGCCTTCTAAGATGTGCAGTATTCCTAACCAGCATGCAAAAGATGTACTTCTGTAAACAGCAGCGATTGAATATTCATTCAAGATGTTTCTTCATTGAAAGACTGCCACAACTAAATGCAGTGTTTTTTTCTCTCCGAGCTTGCTTTTAAAGTGGCATTGTGCACGTTTGTATTACAGGTGAAAAATTATTGTAGCACAGGATGTGTTTCGCCACAGCTTTGGTTAACAAGAGCTTGAAAAAAAAAACCATTTAAGCATGGTTTAAGACACTAAATATGTCGTTCAAAGGGTTTAGAGCTGGTTTAGCGCTTTACCTGCAGTTAGTTCTCAGTTGCTGAAGCAAATGGCTTTGTACAAATGCCAACCATGTACAAAACCTGAAGAACGACTGAACAGTGTTTCTTGTCGTAGTTAAACAAGAAGTACGGTTGCAGCCGAAGATTTGTTTAAGCACAAGCTTTATCAGCATTAATCAAAACTGAATTACAGACTTTAGTCATAAGATGTGCCGTAGTCCTTAAACGGGTGTTGACACAATGCAAAGTGTCTGCTGTAGCAAATGTCATGTTAAGCTTTTGTAAGAACGTAAAGAACGATTACAGAAGACGTGTTTAAAAGCGATAACAGGGGTTAAACAACACTTGATTCACTTACACTAAACTTGTCTTCTACATAGTTAAGCCGGTCCTAGTCCAGTAGTCCTAAACAGCATGCAAAACATATACTTCTGTGAAAGGCAAAACATTCCCTCAGTGTTAAACTGAGACCTCCGACTCTAAATATCTCTCTCAGATGCTGTGGCAAATTGAATTGTGCACGTTTGTATGAAAATGTAATGCAGAGGAAGATGTTTTAAGCAAATACTCTAAAGTGTTAACCAATCGTTGATGCTTTCACAAAATCAGCGGATGACATAAGATACTGGCCAACAAGATTAACCATACACCTGCAATAGTACTGACTACTTTATCAGTGTTATTATACTGTATGTACTGCATTAGTACTTTTGAGTGAAACAGACAAAGAACAATAATTTAGCAAACGACGCCCAGGAAGAGTTTAAATCAGATTTCAGTTTTTGTGGAATAGGTTAGTTCCAACGTGTGCAGTAGAACATTTACTCATTCATTGTCAAATGCCTTACTTCATCGAAAGGCTGAATGCTTCGGTTCTTCTTTTCAGCTGCGAATGACATTTCTTTATAATTGGTTCAAGCATGATGCTGATGTGTGTAAGCAAAAGCTTGTCCAACACTGACTTCCATTATACCACTTATGCAGCAATAGGGCACCAAAGACTTAAATACTTCCAAAGCCCTGACATAGCATTCTTAGTAGTAAGCCTTCAAATCATGCTGTAAAAGTAATTTTGGGTAAACCTGCAGAAGCATTCTTTCAGCAATTAAACACTGTTCATTTGTGAAAAGCTTATTGACATGGAATGCAAAGTGCTTCGGTCTCAGTTGCTGTAGCAACTCTTATTGCACATCTGCATGAATGTGAAAAACGATTACAGAAGAAGTTTGCAGTTTGCAGTAGAACTTCAATCATTCAGCGTTAAACACCTTATTTCCTCGAAAGTCTGAAAACTGAATGCAGTGGTTCTTCTTTCTCAGCTGCTGAAGCAAATGACAACCATGTGCAAAACCTGAAGAACGACTGGAAAGTGTTTCTGTCTTAGTTGCTGTAGCATATGGCATTGTGCACATTTGTAATAAACAAGAAGAACGGTTGCAGCTGAAGATTTGTTTAAGCACAAGCTTTATTAGCATTAATCAAAACTGACTTACAAAACTGCATTTAGTTGTGGCAGTCTGATAGGTATAAGATGTGCAGTAGTCCTTAAACGGGTGTTGACACACAATGCAAAGTGTTTAACTCGCAGTTGCTGTAGCAAATGTCCTATTAAACATTTGAATAGTCGTAAAGAACAATTACAGAAGATGATGTGTTTAAAGGCGATAACAGGCGTTAAACAACACTTATTTCACTTACACCAAACATGTCCTTTACAAAGTTAAGCATGAATTGAATTGTGCACGTTTGTATGAAGATGTAAATCAGAGGAAGATGTTTTAAGCAAAAGCTCTAAAGTGTTAACCAATCTTTTATGTTTTAACTAAATCAGCAGATGACAATAAAGATACTGTCCAAATAGATTAGCCCTACAGGTGCAAATAGTACTGTATCAGTGTTTTTGTACTGTATGTTATGCATTAGTACCTTAGTACTGAGAACAATTTAGCAAACGGATAGAAAGGTTGCACAGAAAGAGTTAAGATAAGATTTCACTTTAGGTGCAGACCAAATTGCATTGGCAAAACGTGTGACAGATGTTGTGAAAGATTTTGAAAGCTTTAAGCATCACTGTGAAAAATGCTTTTACTAAGAAGCTCTTTTTAGGTGCTTGTTGTACTAAAAGGCAATTATCACCTGTAGTTTTGTGGAATAGGCCTTTCATAGGGTTTAGCTCCAATATGTGGAGAAGAACATTTAACTGTCTTCAACACCGGAGGCAGGTCCCACCAGAGTGCAGGAACTCCCTCCATCGGTTGGACATCAGGAGACGATGTGCCGCCAAGGACCTCCCACTAAGGACTTT
>JAUZSV010239651.1:0-12368 GCA_034780495.1 Parotocinclus cesarpintoi
CATTCTGTACTAGTTGTAGTTTATTTAGAGATTTACTAGAACATCCAGTGAGTAAAGCGTTACAGTAATCCAGTCTCAAGGTTATAAATGCATTAACTAGTTTCTCAGCATCTTGAAAGGAAAGGATATTTCTAAGTTACGCAACTGAAAGAAAGCAATTTGTGTGATGTTGTTAATGTGCACGGCAATAGAGAGATCTGAATCAAATGTAACACTTACGTTTTTTACAGTTGGACTTGGCGTTACCGAACAGCTGTTCAGGTTTAGAATAGATGCCAACTGGTCTGTCACAGTCTTGGGTCCGACTAATAAAAGTTCAGTTTTATCTGAGTTCAGCAAAAGGAAATTAAATGACATCCAATTTTGTACTTCCCAAACACAATTTTTTATGTTACTGATTGTAAGGCCATCATTTGGATCAGCTGATATGTACAGCTGTGTATAATCTGCAAAGCAGTGAAAACTAATACCATGCTTACGAATAATTGAGCCTAAAGGTAGCATGTACAGGGAAAATAACAGTGGGCCAAGCACAAACTAAGCCCTTTATCCTTAGTTTGCTTCTTCTCATATCTTTTTAATAATGGATCCTACTGTCTTTCGTCTCTTTCTCTTACAACTTTCCTTTTCTTAAACACACAGAGGGATAAACACTTACCATTACTGTCCACATCTTTAAAAGTGCAAATGCCACAGCAACGAATCAATAAACAAAACCTTCATAGACAGCTGGAAACAGTCTAGCTTGCTAAACTCGAGATAATTCTGGGAAATGTAGTTTGTTTAGACATAACATGTTGGCTAGCACTGCACCTTTGTGCCAGTAGTTCTCAAACTGGAGAGTGAGGGTATTGAAGGGGGTGCAGCAAAGCAGGAGAATATAAAGAAATTAAGTTGAAAACAATGAGTGCTGTTACCAATTAAATCTTTAAGATACATCATGTTTGTCATTTGTAATAATGCCTATGTAAAGGTGATTTTCAACAATAACGACTGACTGAAATGCTGCATGAAAATAACTTGAGTAGTTGGGGAAAGTGAATTTGGGAGGTGCACAATGTTTTACAGAACAATGTAACTGACACTTGTAACTAATATGTAACTCTTTGTGAAGCAAATCGTCTTTTTCTATTTGCATGTCCAGTCAAAACAAACCAATTATATTATCTGTTGACAAACGAGATAGTAAGGTGATAAAGGAAAAACATGAATATGAAGAAAAGCAGGTTCCCAAATTAATTCCCTCATTGAAAACTCTATTTTCATGGGTTGATTTTTACTCGTCTGTACCTGGGATGCTCATGCAAAATTTGCAGGAAACATTCCAACAAGGCAGACGTTTTTTGGAACTACAGTTTTTAGAAAACTCTAGCACATCAATTGGACCTGTGCATACCACGGATAAAGTGTGAAGCTGATCTCAGGCTGACTATCTGTTATACATGCAATTAGTCTTATAGATGCAAATGACAACTTAGTGGAAGGAATCAAAAACAAAGTATTGTAGTGTCTACAAATGGGGGTTCTGTAGAAAAAGTCTGAGAACCAGACTTGATACAGTGAAGTAACAACTCTTGATACAGTGAAGTTACTGGTAAGGTATGTGTTGAAGTTCCTTTTCTTTAGTTACTGTTTCTACGTGAAGGGTGGCACCCCATTTTTTTTTTTACTTGACTTCATATTTCAGGACCAGAAGGCAGGCCTCAATGTTGTTTAGATAGCTTTCCAATTAATTTCATTTCATATACTGAATAATATGTTAAGAGATAATATGTTAGATAAATTCTAACTGAACAAAGCTCAAAAACACCTACAAGGATGCTCTAATATACTGTAAGTATTTTTAATGTTTAAATATGTATTGACACGTGGTGCATAAAATCCCTGCATAAAAATTATTGTGATTCTACATGTTTTCTTGCTATTCAGTATGTAAATAGTCACAATAATGGATATAATATGTGTTTCCTATGTGAATGGCGGAGCTTTGAATAGGCGCTCCATGCAGCGCTGCTGTAACTCAGCTCAGCAGCGATCAATAGAGATTGAGGTTCGTAGCTCGTTTCGCCAGCAGCCCACATGGGTCAGTCAATATGTTGCTCTCTTCTTTGACATTGAATTGATTGTGAGACTGTTGTCCATAAAGCTGTTTAGGAAGTGGAAGAAAACAGAAATAAAGAAGGTCTGAAGCCATGTATGTGATCAGGTTTGTGTTGGTTCACAAGTAAGAGTGCACACAACTGTGTGAGATTTAATAACTGTTAGCACAGGAAATTCACAGAGGTGTGTAAGCTCACCATTTCTGTTGACTCTGTATACAAATGGTGGTAAAAACCAATACAGTTAATAACAATATTATTAAGTCTGTGATGATATTTCTGTTTCCAAGGTGCATAAAGAGATAGTCTTTTAAGTACTTAGGTGTGCTTTTAAATTAACATGGATAGTTTATGTTAATAGGATTATTCTCTTTTATCCAAGGTATATAGTGGTATATAGTGGTTATAACATTTATAATTCCGCTATTAGGAGTATTGTAGCTTGGTTTGACAACCTTACTGTACAAATGAAGAGACATATTTACAACAATGTGATAAAAATCATAGGTGGTAAGTAGAGCTCAATATTATTTTTTACTAAACATTAATTCTGACGATTTACACATTCTATATAGGAAATACCAGTTTCGACCACCAGAAATGTTGGGTGAATCCAGAGAATAGTTAAAGGAACAGTTTATGGAAGTGACCAGCAATGGCACAAATGAGCAGTTTAATTGTATGTGGTTGTGATCCAGTGTATGTGATTAGAAAACTGCAAATTATTGAAAAGATGTGTCACTGAGCTGAATAATAGGAATAGAAGTCTAAAGTGGAAGTGTTACAGACAATAAAACCTATCTACCCTAATGTATAACATGCACATTAGTTCATGTTATGCACCAGTATTTTATGTCTACATCCTATTTTTCCATCCATATAAAATATAGTACGGATATCAACTTTCTGTTCTGACATCCTCACAAGTATAAGGTGTCATTGCAGCTTGCAGGAAAATTTATAGAAATTTTAACCTAGAGTTTAGGCTAGTACCAATACTTAGTATGAATTAATAGATGGATTGACGAGTGATCAGAATCAGAATGTTTTTAAGAAGCTCAACAGGCATGTTGGGTTGGAAATATATAATGGAAGTACATTGTTCCTCTGTGCAAGTTTGTTAACTCTGTAGAAATCTGCCACATGCCAGTGAAAAGATCAGAAGTTGTATGGAGTCATTTTTTGGCCTACTGCCCTAATCCCTTAGCAGCGGGTCAGCATGTGTCAGGAACTGTCAACAACGAGGATTGGGCACATGCCCTGAGGGGAAAAATACCCTCCCAAAAATCTGATAATATTGTGTCCCATTTTTTAAATGTTTATGCTTCTGGTGGAGAGTCATCTCTGGGTCAGGGACAAGTTCTTGCCTCAAGTGGAGGGCCTTGAGTATCGTGGGGTCTTGTTTACAAGTGATGGTAAGATGGATCGAGAGATTGACATGCGTATTGGTGCAGGATCAGCAGAATCAGGTCTTTACTTATCTGTTGTGGTTAAGAAAGAGCTAAACCACCAAGCAAGGATCTTGATTTACCAGTCAAACTACGAATTCAAGAGGCTGAAATGTGTTTGGTGTCTGGACTATACCTTGGACACAAGGTGAGAAGCTCAGTCATCCGGGAGAGATTCAAAGTAGAGCCGATACTCCTCCACGCTGAGAGGAGCCAGTTAAGGTCTTAGGGCTTCTGGTAAGGGTGCCTCCTGAGTTCTTCCCCAGGGCGGCCAGGTGGTCTGGGAATGCCACAGAATTATTCCTGTACAGTTGGTGGCTGTAGGTGCTTAGGTTGCCACCTGAACAAGCGGAAGATAATGGATGAATGGATAGTTGATATGGAACAAGTTCTATATTTGTAACTAAATATTCCAAGAGAAAAATGTAAACACTATGGCAATATAACTTATTAAGTCTGCATTATTTCTACATTTCAGTTTCCGGAGTGTGGGTTTTATGGGATTTACGACAAGATCCTGCTTTTTCGTCATGACCCAACCTCTGACAACATCTTGCAGATGGTAAAATGTGCATCTGACATCATGGAGGGAGACTTGGTGGAGGTAGTACTCTCAGGTAAGATGGAAATAGTCAGTGTTAGTTTGATTACTTATAAAAGGTGCACAATTGTTACAAAGTAACAAAGTACGCACAGCGATTGTTCCAGATTCTCTGAATCTTTTGATGATTTTATGCACGGTTGATGATGATAACTTAAAAGTCTTTGCTATTTTACGCTGGGTAACACCATTCTGGTATTGCTGCAGTTTTTATTCACAATTTGTTTAGTGTCCCAACCTTTTTGGAATCCGCTTTGTATTATTGTAACTTTCTGGAACACTATGTTCTGTGGCAAGATGGTTTATGATCACCAAGCCTATTTTCTATTGATGGAAATTTCTAAAATGTCAGTGTACACCTATTTAGCTGATGTGCATAAATGAATGGGGAAATTTGATTGTTTTCATCAAGCAGTCACCTTTATTTGTTTTGTTAGATTGCCACCAGACAGATTTTCCAGCATCATCTCCTTGGCAAATGTGGTTTTGTGATATTGGTGAAATTTTGGTTAAGGCATCACATGTATTGATGAAGCTTTTTCTTTTCACATCCAGACCATCTTTTATGAATATCAGGTAATACATCTGCTTTGTTTTGCAGCCTTATAAGCAAAACCTTGGTTTCTTATGGAATAAATATGTTATATCTGATTTTTATCATCGTAAAAAATTAGATGGGTCAATGACTGGCAGATATATAGGAACCATAAAAAACAAAATTTTGCTTATAGGGCTGCAAAACAGAGCAGATGTTACGAGTCAACAGTTGATTGTTTTTATTTGAGTGGCCCTATTACGCCATCATAGCTTTAGTAATGCAAGTTACAAGGTGATTTCATGGTACGAGTGTGTGTATGGTTTAACATCTATTATGTTAATAACCTTTTGTACGTTACTGTAATGAGAACAACTAGCATATGTAATTTGTGTTGATTTGGGCCTTAAACTGTACCTACTTGCATGCAGCCTTGAATTCAGTTGTCCGTTGTTTCCTTTTTTAACTCCTGTTATTGTTCACTTTTCCAGCTAAATTAAACTACACTGGTCATACAAATTACTGTACATTGTAACAGTGTAATGATTAACAGTTAACACAGGGTATATTAGTAAGTGACTCCTGTTATGTCTACACAGTGCAAACATTTGAGAGTTAAATTCAGCTGGTTGCTTAATGACCTTATAAACACTTGTATATGTGGTTTTCTTCAGGATCCCTCTGTCACCCAGGTGACCAACACTAGAGTGGATCATATGCAGCAGTTCCTGCCTTTCTCGACTTCTGACTCTGTAAGTAGTCATACAAGCTATTATCCAAAGGTTTCATTCAAACCTAGAGTTGACATAGAAATAATATAATGTAAAGTCAGTAATGTTTACTTTTTTTATATGTAAAGGTTTTTATTTTATTTATATTTTCAAAGTTTCCATTTTATACTATATAGCTATGCTATTTGCCACTGGTCATGAACCACAGGCCATAGAATAAACAGTGTTATTAATATGAAGCAATGGCCGGGCTGTATCTTGTTCAAATGCATTGGTGGCGGCATGATGGCTGTGGTCAAATAAAGCATTAGTAATTTGTGGAAATCCACAATAATTACAGAAAATACAGTAATGTATTATTACAGACCTGTTTAGAGGAAAGGTGTTACATACATGATGTACCTTATACCTTTGTTTGATGGAAAACAAAAATGAAACATTCACTTTCTTAACCACTTGATCCTGGATGCCTTTTACAGATTTTTACATGCAAGTTGTGTACACACAAACACGAGTAACAAACACAAAGTCTCTAAACACAGCAACCACGATAGAACAGTCTCTAGTTTTAACTCCCACCTCTGCTCATAGATCCACATCAATGATTGGTTGAGGTGACCAGCTGTTTACGACAGCAGTTTCTGGACATAAAAGACAGATTTGTATCGCCTATAAATTTAGAATTTATTATAAGTGTATAAGACATCAGTTGTTAAAGTCAATGCTTGTTAATTGGATGGACATTAAACCGCGCTTAACTGGAACGAGAATTTTCTAACTGCTTAAATATATTGAAATGTTGTTATACATTAATTTGTGCCTGATTCAATCTGTGCACATGATGGTGCAGGCTGAGTCAGCTGGCTTGATTAAACTACATTTTGAGGAATGGAGCAATTTTTGTCCTAATTTTGTTGTAGCTGTTAAACATTGTTTGTGAATTTTGTCACATAGGTTTTTTTTTGTAATAATAAATAATGCAGCAGTATTTTTGTCACCTCTTTCATAGGGATCTTTGGCAGGCACCACTATCCCGGCCTCTGCAGCCCCTTCCCAGCCTGCTGTGCTGCAGCCCTCAGTAGAGCCAAGTCCTCAGGTTAGTGTTCCACAATGCAGTGCTGCATTTGGTTGCGTCTGGTAACATAAAATTGGACATGAAAAGACAGCTTATTCAAATATAGCAGCAAATAGAGTTCGAATGATAATGCTGTTGCACGCTTTCATAAGAAGTGTGTCTGTTTGCTTTATTTGCTTATTGGCTATATTGCTCCATATGTGGAAAGCACTGCAGCTGAAGTGTTGTGCTGCTCACACAGGCAGTTACAGCCGCAGCGCAGGCTAACCTGCTGAGACAACAAGAAGAGCTGGAGAGGAAAGCTGCTGAGCTTGAGCGCAGAGAACAGGAACTGCAGAACAGAGAGGGAACCACAGGTACTCTTCAGTATCTGCAGAAAATGCATTTGGCATGGAGTAGTAATAACAGTAATTTTATGATAACTGTAATAAACATAAAACGTATATAATAAAATATAATAATAGCATATTATACACTTGTTTTACAATCACCATATGCTGCATTGCTAGCACAAAACTGACGCCTGTTTACTGGCTGGAGGGAGAAAATATGCCATGTACCTCTTACAGTCAGGCAACTTTTATGGGAGTGCACCTCCTATCAAAAAGCGAGAACATGTCATCTGGCAACCAATGTTATCAAAAAATCCTAAGCTGCCCCAAAAGTTACAGGCCTAAGAGCACCCACTCGCCAACTAGTAGCCACTGGCTCTCTTGCTGTGAATGAAGCCCCAAGGCTGTTATGCTATTAAGATGCCACAAACAAAGAACATACAATTTACAGCTTAAAGTTTCCATCGTGTAAGATCTCTGGACAAAACTGTAGTCACCTTGCGTGTTTATGATGGTAGTACTATCAGGCTAATGCAGATGGGGTTGCATGAGGATAATCAGGCTATAAATACCTGTGTACCTGCATGTAAACAAAACAACCACGGTTTACCTTTTGCTCATTATCTTACTGAGGAACACAACATTCCTATCCCTGTATTCCAAGATGACAGTTTTCACATTCACATGGCTACAAATGTGACTGATTGGCATGCTGAATATTCAGAAAAAGTTCCACATCTGAACAGGCCTGCAAAATCCTCAGATGTAAAATGTAAAAAAAAAAATATGTGGGACTAAGTGAAACAATGAGTAAGAGGTTCCGTGGCTGAACATTAATGGTTTCCTACATCCAGAAACTGGTCCAGTCCATGCCAAATTAAATCCCTGCTTGTGGAGATATTTCATGCTAGAAGGTTCAGTCATAGGTGTCCAATTACATTATTTATAAAGTCTTTGGAAAGGGTTCTAGTAAATATCTGGAAATTCTGGAAGCCAGTCCCTTGCTTAAAACATTTTAGATTATGCCGTATCTGCATCAATGGCCATATTCACGCAGACACAGCATTACTTCAACACTCAAGTTGTGGGGCAATTTAGAGTGGCCAATGCACCACTTTGGAATAAACCCACTTGGAAACTGGAGGAACCAGGGACAATTGTAGTACTTTGACTGCTGTGTATATGGATTTTTTTAGCTCCTACTTTAAGGCAGTGCCTTTTCTTTGATGCAGCTGTATGGTGATTTTTTTTCTACAAACAAGTGCCTGTGTTGAGCTCATCTGCCATTTTTAAGTATACTTGTGTTTTCACAGTTATATAAACAACAGATATTTAATATAACATGAAAACAAATATACACACAATGGACCAACAGTGAAGTCCTTGCATTACCAGAGGAGCTACAACATGAATTTTGGTGGTATAAATTCAGTTTGTGCGGCTTATGTCACTTCAGCGTCACACAGTGTTCCTCCTGTCATAAACCTTAAGAGTTCTCAGGGGAGTGAGTTCCTCCTTAATTATTCCCTAGAACTGTTTGGTGCCAAAGTGACTGTACTTTTTCCTTACATAATGTACATAAGCACTCCTCTTCATCAGCTTCTGGCAAACTATGTTCATCCCAGTCATGCCATTATCACACAGACACTACCATGTCATACCTGGTATGATAATGTAGCTGTACCTGGTGAATGTCTCTCTAATTAACAAGTCACTGGTATGTGTTATAGTTCATGTATTTTTTTAATATTGCAATTCCTTTTTATAGGCAAACAGAACAACTGGCCTCCATTGCCCAAAATATTTCCCATAAAGCCATGCTTCTACCAGGACTTTTCTTAGGAAATTCCAGAAGAGCATAGACGGACATGCAAGATGATGTATTATCTGTGGATGCGTATGTACATTGTTACCTACTTTTTTGCAATGTAAATATTTGTTTTAAAATACAGTTTCATTCATTTATTAAAAGCTGCATTACAAGCAGAATTGTCAGAACTCTTAGCCCAAATAACTATACAGGTATGTGCCTTTTAACAACCGCATTACATTCTGTGAAACAGGTCATTGATCAAAAGCCTAAACTTTTATACATATACTAAACATTTTAAAATGTATGGAAATTATAGAAAAGCCAAAAAGGCATTTATATAAAGTATAACAAACAACACGGAATATCATTCAGACAAAGCAGCGACTCAGCAAGAGAATGTGATCAAGTTTCTAGTTGGAGTCAAAGACAGAGAATATATATATATATATATATATATATATATATCTTAGGCAACCATTAAACTTATTTTATCAATGACATATAATCACAACATATAACATTTTGTCAAGATTTGGACCCAAACATTTCTAATTATGATTTATCACTCAATTTTTCACTGATCTTCATTGCAATCTTTGTGAGCTTTTGTGTATCTTAGTCTTTTCATGACCACAATGTGAGATAGTGCCAAGTGATCTGTGTGTGTGTTAATTTTTCATTTCATAAGTAACTATTTAAAAAAGTGTTTTGTCTCCTACTTTCAGTTAAATCCAGGCTTGTAATCAACACTTTGTTGTATGTTTTAGGTATTTCACCCACTTAGTACCTTGTATTGTTAACAAACTAGCTAAAGAAACTGACCATAAGGCATTGAAACGGCATGGCAACTTTGACTTCTGCAATTTAACAGTTCATCACTGCTTTTGAATCTTGAATGGCTGTTTATGGCCATCACATACAGATTTAAAAAATACTGGGTGAGTCAAAGGACACAGAACACTGTTATTTCAGAAACAAAAGGGATAATGACCTATCTAAATACCCCAGCAAGAAATGGGTGAGGGGCCTATCTTTTAGATTCAGAACATGGACACCATCTTGAAGTCTGTCAAATTATATTGTAAGGAAATGATGTTGAATGAAATGATTTTGATGTCCGGGAAATGCAGCAGCTGTATAATAACTGCAAACTTTAACAACCGACACCGAAAAAAACATCAATTTTACACAGTTTGTTGCGTCCCTCATAGCCTAATTGAGAGATTCCGGGACAGTGTATGACAAGCCAAGGTCGTCCGAACCTACCAATGAAGAAACCTTAACAATTGTTTTGTCAGCATTTGCAAAAAGTCGCAGCATGTGTCCTGTGTCTTTTGACTCAATATGTCCTATGAGTTTTGACTCTGTATATTTATAGTTTGTTGTATATGTATAGTTTTATAGTTAAGTGGTAAATGGCACATCCCTGTTTACGAGTAGGTATTCTTTAGTTTTTTTTTTTTGTTGTTGTTGTTTTTTGCAAGGCCTTATATGACACTGACATGTTTTTCATTGTCTTACTTTGTCCTTTCCTCTTTACATCTCCCTCTCATCCAGTGTATAGTGTCACTTTGTTTTTGAACGTACTGGCGTGCCTGGCATATTTCACTGCTAATGCTTCTAATGGAATTGATTTTGGCCTCTCCATCCTGTGGTTTATACTCTTCACACCCTGCTCCTTCCTCTGCTGGTTCCGGCCAGTTTACAAGGCTTTCAAGTAAGGTTCCATAGCGATATCTGTGCTAATCTAAAAACAATATTTGAAGTGCACTGTAGTTTTACATTATGGCATAATGTTTACATCAGTTTACATAATGTTGACCAAAGCTTAGAATTATTAAACGATCAGTGCTTACATGTGAGATTTTTGTAAAATGCTAATGCAAAACAAACATAATTCCATGTTGTGGTATTGCTTAAGCAGCTGAATTCTATAACCTCATCCCAGTTACAGTGTTGTTTTCTTTTCAGGACTGACAGTTCCTTCAGTTTCTTTTCCTTCTTCTTCATTTTCTTTGTCCAAGTGGCAGTGATAATTATTCAGTGTGTCGGTATTCCTTCCTGGGGAAACAGGTAAGTGCTTCAACATCCAAATTCTGCTTCAGCTTTTCTCTTTATGTGCCTGTAAACAATGCTACAGTAAAGTATGAATCTGAATCAGAAACAGAGAAACGTTACCTTATTGACACACAAAGGTATCCTGATGTATAACTACATGCAGTATTGTGCAAAAGTATTAGGCCACTATTAAATGGCCAGTAGATTTGTTGTATTAGCAATGGTATAATGACCATATGTAACATATTTACAAAAACTAGACACAAGCATTTCAATCTTGGATTTGACAGTCTCTGAAACTTGAATTTGTTACTCTGTTCCACTGATCCTCATTCCATCTTTGTGAGCTTTAGCACATCTTAGCATGTTCACCCACTTCTGAAAGCATCTTGCTTTCTGATGAAGCCAGTTGCTGCTATTGCGCAAGTGTAAGGGGAAGTCACACAAACTACTTGCCACAGTAGCTTATTCTTTCTTTTTCATTTTTAATAAGTCATACAGATGTCCTGTAGTGTCTCTCATATTTCTAAGTAGGAGAACTTGCACAACCAGTGGCTGATTAAATACTTTTTGGCCCCACTTTATGGTCATTGCTAAAATAGCTAGATTTCTAATCTAGTGGTGGCCTATATGTTTGCACAGTACTGTATAAAAAATACTGTCGGTAATTAAGAGGTGTTTGCTTGCTTCCTTGCAACTGTATGTCTTTATACAAGATCTTTGTTTCTTCATCTCGGTGGTGGGACAGGTCTCTTTCTGCTGTTTCCTAAGGCTTCTGTTTTCTATGCTGGATGCACAGCCTCCTTGCACTAATACCTCAAGTCTTTCTTCACTTCTCACTGCAATGTATGTAGTAGGTCTTTCACTGTATCTCTGCTGCTACATTTTCTTTTCACCATTTAATTTCTCTTCTCATTATTCGACTGTTTGAGGTGACAAGTCTCACAGGATTTCAATACGGATATTTGTTTGTAGTGGATGGATTTCAGCGGTCACTGAGATTAAAAGTCATACAGCTGTGAGCATTGTGATGATGGTGGTTGCAGCATTCTTCACCGTATGTGCTGTGCTGTCAGTTTTCCTTCTAAAATTGGTAAGTCTCATTCTTTCTTTAATTAAACCCACAGATGGCAGTATTGAATCCTGTTTTGAAAATTATCAAATATTTAAAAAAAGAAATGGTTGGGTGCCCATATGCATTTGGCTGGACTTTTAGACAGAAATAAATGTGAGTTGAGAGATTTTTGCATTTGTCCATATGGGAAAATAAATAGGTTAATAGTTGGGTTATACTAAAATAGTACATTACCAGACACTTACTTGCTTGATAAACATTTTACAAAGGTTATATACTCTTAGACAAAGAAAAAAATAAAGTACAGATTTCTGCAAAACTCAGCATGTGGTTCTGTATCTGCTCTGTGCAGAAACAATTGCAATTACAACTGGGCCTTGCCATACGAGGGTGTAAACTTGCTTCCCCTTCTATCTCTGAAATGCTGTTGACAGACTCTTGAGAGGCAGTGCATCAGCAGCATGGTCGTTTTGATGAATTGCTTGCCATCTAGGCTGTTCTGACCAAGCTTGTTAGTAGGTTTTGGAATCAGTGATTTCAGGTACAGAGGGCATACACACATGATAAACAGGCTCTAGACAGCCCACACGACCACCAGTAG
>JAUZSV010239867.1:0-12364 GCA_034780495.1 Parotocinclus cesarpintoi
TGTTTTGTTAGGAGTCTCTAAGCTCCGCCCTTATACCCCCTTTTGGTTGTTTCTCATTATTTCCCCATTCTTATTATGCGTCGTGGGATACTCCTATCCTGCATACTTGGATCCAAAATTAAAAACACCATCCTCTATCGTAACATCCTTAAGTTTAGACTTCGTAGCTTCTTTATCCCGTTTCACAAAAACAACAATGATCACAACCAGTGTATTCACATCACAGTACAAACACATCCAGGCCTTTCCTGTATAAACAAACTGATGCTACTACACAGGCCACTTACTAATGGTGGACATGGAAGCATAAATGTGACCAAAATAAATCAACTTCACTTCAATCTGTGTTTAATCAATGCTATAAGCTAACAGAAGGCACATGCTAGCTAGCTATAGTCAACCGACAAAGTACAGACACTTAAAAAATAGTCGTGGATTGAAATATCTTGAATTAGCAAGGTAATTAAATTTTTACATGTTACAGCAACAGCTCACAAAATACACAGATCGGAAGAAATAAGAAATTGTAAGGTATCAAAAGTAACTTTAACACCCACCATTTAAATGCTGCGCGCGCTTTTGAACGTAGAAAAGAATAGGCGTCGCCCTAGCGCTTCTCTGCTTCTGATTGGACGGGGAGTGCTTGATTAGGGAGTGACAGTCTGAACTGGCCAATACAAAAATGATGTATAAAAGGGAACGAAAATGATTAAAAGTTACAAAATCAGTCGTATATACAGCTCTAATCAGAAATAATAAATCCCCTCACATCCAAAGACATTAGAAATATGCCAAAATGACAAAAAAAAAACCTAATTTAACAACAAACAGTATTTATTAATACATATGAGCTATTTTGACAACAGAAGTTTGAACTTGAAGTTCAAAAGAACTTCTATGATCAATGTAACTCTCTGAACACGTGCATGTGCACTATTATTCAACCCTCTGCTTTAATACTTTGTGGAGAATCCTTTAGCTTTTATAACTTCCCGTAAGATACACCTCTCAGTTGGAATCTTGGCCCAGTCGTCACGTGCAAAAGCCTGTAGTTGAGTGATGTTAGATGTTTTCCTTGCTGCAAATGCCTTCTTTAAATCCCACCAAAGATTTTTAATCAGGTTAGATCTGGGACATTCCAAGATCTTTTTCTCAACCAAGCTTTGGTTGACTTACAGGTGTGCTTGGGATCATTGTCTTACTGGAAGGTCCAATGATTGTCAAGGTTTAACTTGTCAGCAGATGGCATTACACATA
This sequence comes from Parotocinclus cesarpintoi, assembly GCA_034780495.1. Classification (NCBI taxonomy): domain Eukaryota; kingdom Metazoa; phylum Chordata; class Actinopteri; order Siluriformes; family Loricariidae; genus Parotocinclus; species Parotocinclus cesarpintoi. The sequence goes on from JAUZSV010239867.1 coordinate 1,258, forward strand.
TCCTCTTTAAAATGGCCTGGTAATTCTAAGAATCCATGATGCCAGATACACAATCAAGATTGCCAGTTTCTGCTGCAGAAAAAATGTCACATTACCAACGACCCACCTCCATGCTTAACTGTGGGGATGGTATTTTTTTTTGTCATAAGCCTGACCGTTTGCACCTCAGACATACTGCATATCAGTATGTCCAAACAGTTCCAGTTTGGTTTCATCAGTAGATAACTGTCTCCCAAACCCACAGTAAGTGTTTGGGAACTGAGGATAGTAATTGTTGAAGCCTTGTAGCTGGAATTCTTTCGCATTCTTGCTTGTTGAGAAACTTCAGTCCGAGGTCCCCATTGTTGGATTTTGCACTTCATAACGCAGCACACATTTTCAATGGGAAACAGGTCTGGACTGCAGGCAGGCCCTTGGCAGGTCAGGTCCAAATCAGGTCCTTTGACAGACGTCCAGATAGCGAACCCATCTGGCATGTACACCAGACCAGACGTCGTGTGTTTGCTGGGTGCAGGGTTCGAAATCTCTTACAAGCACACCATTTCCGCATATGCCGCTCGTTTTACTGTTTGTCCCGTGTCAATAGCTCGAAATCACAGTTACTAAGTGCCAAAAGCATTTGGCTTAATAATAAAGGATTCCCATAGTGTGATTGCCTACAGTAATCACGAATAGTGTGTGCCATCATATCCTGTGTGTGCATCTGTGAAACTGTGTTACTCATAAGAGTCCAGCCCTGCCAAATCCAATGAGGACAACCCAGAGCCTGGATGCTGTTTTTTTTACCAAATCATGACACCCGTCACAACTTCACAAAATCAAATATTTCAGGTTCAGTGTCTGCAATTAAATAAAAGTAAATGAAAAAGGAGAGCTTTTGCATCACCCCACTCATTCCAGGCTGCTCTCTACCAGAGCCGTCGCTCAGCTCGGATTGGCCGAGGGCCCGACCGAATCCAAAGTCCAGTAGGTGCTTGCAGGGAGGGAGGGAGTGGCTTATTGGCGAGTCAGGGAAGCTAAAGTTCTTGATGAGTCTGACTGAGACTGAGGGAGGATGGAAAGCAAACCCTCATCTTCTCCCAGTCCAGGAAGATGCTGGATATCATCAAACAGGTCTTGACTAACAGGAGGTTCCGCCTGTTGTGGGTCAACGGCAACAGCTGGCCTCGTATGACCGACAAGTTCTTGTGGGACTACATCATCCTGAATGAGGCACACCAGATCAAGAGCTCATCCAGGATGACAGCAAAGTCAGTGAGCGCCATCCTGTCCCAGCATTGCATGTTGCTCACTGGAACACTGGTCCAGAACAACCTGCGAGAGGGTGGGTGCTGCTTGATTTTGCCTGCCAGGGCTCTCTCCTAGGCAGCACCAAGATATTTAAGTACGAGAATCCGATCACTCGGGCGAGGAAGAAAGACGTGAGGCCCGCAGAGCTGGCACAGAGAGCTGGTGACAGACTACACCAAATGGAGACAAAACACTAAATAACTTATTAGGCAGAGATCAAGTCTAGAATACATTGATATGAATGGTGATTGATGTACTTTAATACTGATCCAGGTCCCAGCCCTAAATGTTTAGTTTATTAACGTGACCTATTCAGAGGATCAGAAGTGCATTTCATAGGCTAGGTTTCCATAATAAAGCTGGAAATTGTGAGAGTTTACAATCCAATTCCTAACCATGATAAGCTTTGTTAACTGGATCCGAATTAAGAATCAGGCCTAATGAATGTACAACATCCTATTAAGAACAGGCTAATTTAAAGCTCACTGGAACCATGAAGTGAGCCTTTATAAATTATAAGTTAAATTTCCCTAAATGGCAAACTAAAGTGAGCTGATAAACAGCTTGATGTATTCTTCCAAACTAAGCAATGATCAAATCAGCTCTTGAGGAAAAACCATCAGTTTAACAGCATACAGAAAACAAAAATAAATAAGAAACATTTCTATCATTACAAAAGCAAAGACAGCATATGCTCTGGCCAAACGCAGAGGGAGACATTTTACACTTACCATAATCACCATGCTAACTTCACCCATTGATTTTTTTCTCAGCTGAAACAACATTAACATGATCATAACTCGTTGTGATATACCAAATTAACCACAAAGCACCTTAATCAGTGTTCTATGATACAACTGAGGCAGCTTCATTATCTCAATTTTAAAAACTTGGTCTACACTTGCCAGTAGGTTATCCTATTTGGCCTCCATTTCCTTGAGCCGTTCTTGTGCTGTTGCAAAATAAACATTCGGTTTACACAAAATCACAGTTATGAACATGAGTAACGTTCCTAATCACCCAACCTTCTTTCTTAAACTGTTGAATGAACAGCAGCCCTCTTTTGCTCATTTTAGCAGTTTGTTAATCATGGAAGCCTCCTTCTAAGCTCTGGCTGCTTTTCTGAGTAGCCATATTGTGTAAATCTCACCCCCATGAGCACTGCCACAGCATATATTCACTCACCCTCTGGACAGGTAATTAACTACAGGTGCTGCCACAATCAGGCTTAACAATCCCAAACTGGATAGATCCAAGTCTAGCTAAGAAATAACCAAATTAAGTTTTTGATGACAAAAAAAAAAGCAAATTTTACTTCAATTTATTCTTAATGCAACCCACTTGTAACTTCAATTTCTGACACCAAAGGAGGTTTGCACACTCCAGAAATATAGAAATAAAACAGTAAAATGTTTCATTTTTTTATTTTAAAGGTCAATAAAAACGTCTTCATGTATATTAACAGAAAAACAATCCTTGGGAGTGCAAATAGTTTTAATCAGAACAGGAAAAGAAATAAGAATGCTCATATGGCGTCTGAGAAAATGGCTAGCATGCCAGCCAGGTTTTGATTCCCATATCAAACCACAGACATATGACTGGTTGCTTGAAGGATGAGACACCATGCTTGGGGCTTTCTCCTCAGTGCTGCAGAAGTGACCCCTTTTGAGCCCTGGGTGGAACTGGGGCCACCTCCAAAGCACCCATGAATTCAATAACAGTATTATTATGCAAAAATAACAAAACAATTTAGATGATAAGATCTTTAAATTGACTATACACCCTATTTAATGCAGGTCATTATCATCAGATGGCTTAGGTGGAAAAGCAGAAAATCTTGCCCACCCTAACAGTGACCCATTTGGTGGGATCGGGCATCACACAGGTATAGAACTGTAGCCATGCTGAACCCAGCTATGAATTTGGGCCCAGATCAGAATACCTCTGGTTTTAAATATAGGGGTTGGGAGAATAAACAAATAAAAAGTTTAACGTTTTAAATGTATTTATTTGTTCATTCATTGTGTTTACCTGCTGTGAGACACAATATTATGTTAGGTATAATGCTACCAGTAAGATGTCCATTTGGATCTTTAGAAACTGTTATAGAAATTAAGGTGCAAGACTCGTGACCTTTTAGAGAAACTGGTTTAATCGCTGTCCCTAAATCTAGAGACTTAGTATCGTACAATATCCACTAGGCGGCGCCATAATGACGTGTTACGTGATATCGCGAGTTTCTGCCAATCTAAGTCACTCTAAACAGAACTTTGACCAGGTGTACAAAGTAAACTTTGTTTTAGTAGAAACTTTCGGTTTTAACTTGGATTTTTTTTTAAATTTGAGAACACATAGCTCACACTGTTTACGGCGTTAGCGCATTTCCTTCTTACAAACTTCACTTTCATTTTGCGTACGTGCTGCCAGACTGGATTTACGGCATTGTAAGTTGGATTGTTGTGGAAGTTTGCGGGTAAATTCTACAGGTTTATGGATAAACCACTCCGAAATCTAAGAATGGGAAATGCGAAAAGTGTACATGATACCGATTATCAATATGACTCCACGTGGGATGAAGAAGATGATGAAGGTTATGTTGACAAAGTGAAGACAAAGGTATAGATTTATATTTTGATTTATTTAATCATACTTGACTTTATTTTTACACAGAAGTGCAAAATGCTATACGGTAACACGGTTGGTTAACCTTTTGAAACGGTCCTTAGTGACTTTTACAGATGTTTGCTTGCTATTTAAAGTGTTTTATAAATAAAAACTGAATCAAAAGTAAAAATAAACCAAGTAACAAGATAACACAACTCATGTAACAGAGATTAACAGCAGCTGATACCAGCTGTCTCTCAACTGATGCAATAACAGGATTAACAGATGTACAAACATCCCATTGCAGTTGTATAAATTGGTTTAGTATTAGTATTAGTATTAATAGTATTAGTATTAGTGCATGGATTATTAGATTTTGTTTTGTGTATGGAAATGTTTAGTATATGCATGTCATACACCTAATGAAATAAAAAGTTATAATTTATACATATTGGAACAAAAAATATTTGATGCACTGTCCTGTTAATCTTTCCAAGCATGTGCAACCTGTTTGGTATTAATGTTAAACTACATTTAAAATCGGTTCAAATAAATTATTAAAATAATAATTGAATACTGCTGGTCACTTTCCACTGATAGATGGGCTAAAGGACTAACACATTCTACAGTAAAGTTGATCCGTTGATATTTAATTGATACCATTGACTGTTCCCATGCTTGCCTGACGTAAATCCAGTGGAAAAGCACTGGGACATTGTGTTTCAGTCCATCCGACACGATAGATTCCACATCCGACTGTCCAGGTGCTCAGTGATGCCCTGTTCCAGGTCTGGGAGGAGATCCCCAGGACACCATCCCTTGTCTCACTGGTAACATGCCCTGACCTTGGCCTGCATGCATTTGGCACATGGAGGTCATACAAACTACCATTTTGAGTTGCTGCAATGTAATTTCTGCTAATTGGACTAGCCTGCAGCATAATTTTTCTCAATTTGATTTTCAAGGTGTCTTTGAATTCAACCGTCTGCAGGGTGATCATTTCCATTTCCATCAAACTACATGGCCTCCTTTCATTCCTAACATTAATATATGTCCACGATTTTCCTTCCCATTAAGATCTGAAGTGTTTTCAAAGTGGTCCTTTAATTTTATTTTGATCAATGTAGTGTTTTAATTTTAAAGTAGTTGCACTGCCACCTTGTAAACAAATAGCTTCAACATGTGTATGCTGACAAATGTACATTTTAAAGTTGATGCCGCCTCACCCAGGAAACCTAGAAACCAACTCGTTTTGCTGCCTGATTTGAATTTGATTTTGTGTTTTGTTTTGTTTTGTTTCCAGCCCTCCAAGCAGCTGCTCAGGCCAGTTCACAGAAATTTACAAGCTGCAAGGGACATGCAAATGTACAGGCATATATATCAGGTAAAATTATTTATAAAATTAAATTAATATACTTTGTCAGTTTTATTGCGATTAGAGGTATTGTTAAGTAAACCAACACCTCCTTAAAAGCAAGTCCAATTTAAAGTTAATGGTAATGGTAATTCTTTTTAGAGTGTATCACGGATGGTACCACCAAAGGAAGTGCATGTTTGTTATCAAAATCAGGTGTCGGGCCAAGGACAATCACGGGACAGGGTAAGAAGTAACTAGCAAGACACTCATTTGCATAGTACGGCTTCCAAATGACTTGTTATTATTCATGCTAATAAAATTGATAGTGTCCAATAGCGACATTGAAATTAATATGAAAGGTGCTTGTGATGCAACCATATTTATCCAGCAGAGCAAGTTTCCAGAACCCTGTACAAGTCGTTTTGGTGACAGAACTCCATCAAAAAAACCATCTCAGAGACACAAACAGAGAGAAGAAACAGCATATGTAAGTCAATATCCTTACCATGCCTACTCAGAAAACCCCTGTACTAAAAACTCATCTTTACACGCTATATTTCTCGTGTTCTTCTCTTTCTGGTTGTGGATAAATGTTACCCATGCTATGTAAATAAAGTTCTGTAAAGTGACCTTGGGTTCTGTCAAAGGCGCTATTAAAAACTATTAATTATTATTATGAAAAAAGTGTACATGAATCATAGGAACCGTGTAGGACTAAGACTGGTGAAAAAGCCTGTTGTCAAATACAGCAAAATGTCACTATGGGCCTTTGGACATCATCCAAGTTAAAGCAGTATTAAGCAATGCATTGTGAAACTGTTGAGACCTTCCTGCTTAATGCAGTGCTTAACGCAGGGCACAGCAAGCTAAAGGAATGCTGTTACCCAGGAAGAGCTTGTCAAAATACAAGAAGTGTCCAAACACAAAGTTCAAAATAATTCACTTCCTGTTTGATATGGATGAAATGATATAAATGCTGGCCCTCAATCAATACTATCATGTTATTTTTTCTTTTATTAATATCCCTACATATCCTTGTACATTCTACAATCATTATACATGAATAGCACCTACAATGCATGGTGTAATATCCATATGTTTATGTTCTTCTAGAAAACTCAACACACAAAAAGGTCCTGTGATCAAGTAAGTTTACAAACCTTTATTTGTTGAATATTAATGAAATAATTTTGACATTTCAGTCTGTATGTCTTATCTGGAATGTGTTTGTGTAGGAATATTGTTCACGTAACCTTCAGTTTTATCAGAACAAAATACCATCTCAACCTGATGGTAAGGCGTGCTGTTTATTAGGCAAAATGTTCTTATTTATTTTATGTATTGCTACTTTGATTAATATTAATAATTTGACAAACCATTTAATAGCATGTAATTACAATGGGCTGTTACTTTTATAAACATCTTCTATTGCTATTCATATTTGTTTGTTTCAAGGTGTATACATTGATGACTTTCACATGCGTTGGTATGGCGACTACGTAAAGCTTGAGGGCGTGCACTCCTACATTCAGTGGTAAAAAAAACAAAACATTATTATATATATTATTATATATTATCGGAATGATCTGAATGATTCCCTTTAGTTTTAGTGCTAGTTTTCTCTGGGCTCTCAAAATGCATTTAGTCACATACGCCAAAACAATTCCTATTAATCTTATTAAATTGATTACATTAATATCCTACAGGATAGTATTTTTATCAGATTATTTTGTTATTAATTATAATAATATCAATTACATGCCATAGGTTGTTTCCACTTCAAGAGAAGGGGATGAATCAGTTTGCACAAGCTCTTTCTTCAAGAGAAATCATAGTAAGTACCCACTTATTTTTTTAAAGGAATGTTTTAATACTTTTACATTTACGTCATTTACCAAACACTCTTATCCAGAGCGACTTACAACTTACAAGACAACAGGTAAGGGCCTTGCTTAAAGACCCAACTGTGGCAGCTTGGCAGAGGTGGGATTTAAACCCTGGACCAACAGGTCCAGAGTCTAGTACCTTAACTGCTAGGCTACCACAGTCCCCCACAAATACTTTTTATAGTTCACTACATGGACAAAAGTATGAAAACACCCTTTCAAAATAGTGTATTTAAATATGTAGTAGTATAGTCTGGACTTAATGGGCAGAACCGTCTGTATAAAGGCCAGCCCCAACTTTTTATCTACCTGTAAGTAATCACAAAGTTTGCAGCATATATTGAGATACAAAAGACATTTTGTAACAGTTTTGCAGTGATAGCATGCTTAAGGTTTCTTCTAGGCTTACTTAATTATGGTGTTTGGGTTTTAGGAAATTGTAAAGCTGCTTGACATTGCTTTATTGTACGACCTCAAATCAGATAACATTTGTGACCTAAAATCATTTTATTTAACTGCAGACAGTATAAACCTGAGAAATCTCATGTATTTTTCCTTTTCAGCTTAATTTCATTTGTTAATAAACATATATCCATTCATGCATGTCTGGCCTGCAACACATATCCAAAATTAGATGACCTGAGCAACGATTAATTATAATTATAATCATAATATATCTTAAGAATCCTCTTTGATAAATCATACCTGAGCTTTAAAAACAGATTCAGAAGTGATTTGATTGCATCTCTGAGCAAGAGGACTCAAAATTTTATCACGAGGAAACAGATTTGATCCGCTTGCTAGATATTATGCATTCTTTTGAAGACTGTGATTGTTTGTTACCCTCCCATGTCATTCACTCACATACAGACATAAACACAGTCACACAAGTACACTCATAATTAGGGAAATACTGTAGAATCTGTTATAAGGCTTTGTAATGACAGACAGGCTATTTCTGCATATGTTACACTAATCACCCACAGTGCTTTTAACAATGTATTTACTCATTAAACTAAATTAAACATAAATAGACTATGAACAATAAAGGATCAATTAAGGATCTTTTTTAGGGTTAAGATGCTGTATGAATTACTTTTATCTTTGCTAGGATCTACTCCTAATCTTGAGAGGGCAACACCCATAATTCAAAGCTTTTTCTTAGAATTTTGTCACTATTAGCCACTCTTAGTGCTAAAAATCTGTATGATTACAGCCCCAGGTGTTTACTGAACACAAACCTTTGGCCGTATAGTGTGTACTAGACTTATGTAAAAAGGCAAACCATGGTAATCATCACAGAATAAGTACAGTATAATGAACTACTAATTATTTTGTAGGTGTTCCGTAATGACAAAGAGATGACGTACAGATTTTTTAAGTCGTACAATCTCATGCTGGATTTCTATGGCATAAACTTGCTCAGTGAGAGAACTGGAGAAGTGGAGCGTGCAGTTAACTGGGAAGCTCGATTTGATAACCTTAACAGGTTTATGTTCCTTTTTTCCCCTGTTTGTTTATTTCTGTTAAGAATTGAGAACTTTCTACTTATTCATTACTTGTTGTCCTTTGGTGTTACAGAAATACGCACAATAACCTTCGCATCACACGCATCCTGAAGTGCCTCGGCCTGCTTGGCTTTGAACATTATCAGGCACCGCTGGTTAAATTCTTCCTTGAGGAGACTCTGGTGAGAGGGACTCTTCCCCGTGTTAAGCAGAGTGTTCTAGACTACTTTATGTTTTCTGTTGTGGACAAGAATGAGAGAAAAAAACTGGTCAAATTTGCTATCCAGCATTATGTGCCCAAAGAGGAGTTCATGTGGTGTCCTGAGTGGATACAAATGAAATTATTGGGAATGAATCCACATAAAGTGTATAGATCAGACCAACTCACTGAACAGCAACGGAGTGTGCCCCAACATCGTAAGCAAAGCCAAAAGTGGAAAAATTCACCATCAAGCAACAAATGGTAATGTCAGATTAAAAACACCACCAAAATGGCTAAGTCCTCTCCCTGTTACAGTTTTTGTCAATTGCTTAAACACATTTTTTAAAAGTGTGCCTCAGTTTTCTAAAATTTTAAACACAAATCCATAATTTCTCACCAAATTTCCAACTTACAATTTTTAGTTCAAAATGAAGCTCTCAGTTACAAAGCATTCAACATTAATGAAAAACCAAACTTTGCCTTCAGATATAACGCACAACTCTACAACATAGTCTTACACACTTGTGAAATAAGTGGCAATAAGTAATATTGTATGTGGTCTAGGGTTAAGGTTAGGGTTCCACTTGTATACCTGACCTGTCCTTGTGACATATCACCTGATCAAAATCAGTGCCTAGGCAGGCCTCTTCCATGACCTGGTAGAGGTGAGCATGGATGTAAGGTTCTCAACAATACACATTCAAACACCAAGCTGAAAAAACTACTCAGTAGAGTTTAGAAAGGGGATGTATGCAGGCAGAAAGCTGGTGGAAATCCTTGAGTTATTGGTATACCAGTTATACCAGTTATTGGAATACTCAAAACAGAGCAGTGCAATGGACGGTGACATTTTCCTAAATTACAACATCATAAGTTTGGACTGTTATGCTGGCCCCCTTTGGTCAAGCTGGAAGTGTTATAAGGTGCAGGAATACCATGGTGGAGAAGTGTATACCTCGTTGAACTGTCTCATGGTCCTTTTGTCTTTCTGTTGAGTTTTATCTCTCGGTTGTGCTTGGTTGTGTGTTTATAGTTTAGGTAAATGGATGCGCATTTTAATAATTGAAATAATGGTTTGAGATTTTAGTTCAAAATATTGATTATTGTGTTTAAGTAATCACGCAAAACTATAAATTACTATGACCTATAAACTAACTTCTAAGGGAACAGGAACCAGGATAAGAGCATTTTGTAATGTGACTAAGGCTTTCTAAGGTGTCTTGTGTTAAAGTGCCTCTGGTAACAGAACGGGAAATAGCATTGGGTCATGAGGGAATCATATGGGAAATATTACAGGATTGTGGATTACAATATAGTGACCCCATGTTGCTGTGCTTGTATACGTGATTGTCTACAATTTTGGTTTCTCTTATTGAAATGTTTAGCACTGTATTAGATGTCAATGATTTTCTTAAACTATATGTAATGTTCTTGGGCTTCAAATGTAGAATCTATTTACACGAATGTGCAAACTTGGTTGAAAAGTTAAAATGTATTGTCAAGAAGTGACAATAAACTAATTACTGAGTGTGTGTGTATGTGTGTATGTGTGTGTGTGTGTGTGTGTGTGTGTGTGTTCTTTTAAGTGAGTGAGAGTGCGTTTTTGTATGTTAGATCATCTGTATCAGCATTCAAATGTTTGAGCAGTTGCCAGTTAGATGTAAGCAGCAGGTGAAAGCTGTTAGCTGTTACATCTAGATGATTTACATTGCAGGAAATTTATTATAAAAAGGAACAGTACTTGAGAGACCTAACAGATAACTTACATAGATAATATAGATATAGATATAGAATATAATATTTAGTGTAGGCATGGCTCAGGTGACCATTGTTACTGTATATTTTATTATAAAAGGCCAGACCTTGCATCTGGCTTTTATATTACTTTTTTTTTTTTAAATAGACGACACTAGTTCAGTGAAATCCCTATAGGTTTTTTGCTGTGTGGAAAATACATACAGAATAAATAAAAATCCTCAGACACTTTATGAGAAACATGTTCTTACCGATATTGTGCAAAGGTTGCTAATCTCCCAACCTCTCCTTTAATGAGGAGCACCTGCTTTATTTGCAGTTTGGCTGAACTCTGCACTACATTTGCCCCATGGCGTCATTCCTTATTCCAACTACTTGCATTTTCGTTTTCTCTGAAACAGAGCACCTGCTATTTTAATTTAAATTCTTTCTATTGACATGCTTTGTTTTTTGTTTGTATGTTGTTGTTTTTTTTCTCTCTCTCTCTCTCTCTCTGTCTCTCTCT
>JAUZSV010239968.1:0-12363 GCA_034780495.1 Parotocinclus cesarpintoi
TGTGTGTGTGTGTGTGTGTGTGTGTGTGTGTGTGTGTGTGTGTGTGTGTGTGTGTGTGTGTGTGTGTGTGAGAAACTAGTCTTGAGATGAACTTATGGATATAACCTTGTGTGTTACTGAGATAGCCACTGATGCCGATAGCAACGTTAAACAAGGCAAACAAACATTCTCAGACCGATCAATTTCGTTTTGCAATTCTGAAATACATTTGGGAGCAACTTAAACATTTATTTAGTCTTACCCATTAAAGTACTGTAGGAAAGAACGGATTTGATATTGATTATTGAGTCAATATTGTATAACACTGCTTGTTAGGCATTAAACACAAACCCACTGTTTTTCAACTTCCCTGAGTGCCTATGGTTTTGGCACAGGACCATTTAGTAGGCATTGTTTTTTGGACTATGATTTACTGACCACTTTTATCATATTTAGTGAAACATTTTTTTCCCAGTCATCACATGGGCCATGCACGCGATCACGATGTACCTGCATCATACTACAGATCAATGCACGCGCTCTAACAGAAAGGTCCTCGCAGGATAAAACGACAAAAAAGTCTCAGCCATCTCCCTAGTAAGATTTTCGTAGTTGAAATGTGACTCATGTGCATGCTGTGAAATTTTGCTACTGGATAAAACGCAGCACTTTTAGCATTTTGTGTTTTTGTTTCAGACGTCTGTCAGGTCCTGATGTATTTATTTTTTGAAACAAAGAAAAAAGCCTTAAGACAAAACTTCGTTAATATTCGCAAAGGTTCGTTCCTTTTCCCAGAGTGAATCGTTAACGAAGTACACTGGGAAGTAAATTCCACTGAAGCCTCGCGTTTGGTTCGTTTGTTTTGTTTCCCCAGAAGTGGAAGAATGTAAATGAAGTAGCTCATATTTAAATACAGCCTCTGTCCCTTCCTGTTTGTCACTTTACAACACGAACTTCTGCACATTTACTGTATTCTTGTTGTTCTGGAAGGAATAAGAAAGATGCAAAATATAACTAGGAAAGTGAAATTAAAAAATCTATCTGTTTGAATCTTTTAAAGAACAAACCCGAAGCCCTGTACTCGGGGGTTTTATGTCCTGGTGCTCAAAAACACAGGCGAACCAACCAGACCCTCGACTTCCAGCAGTCAGACGTTACCTCAACCATCGCTCGAGCTTCTACAACTCTGTCACGTTCTGTGTTGCATTTTAAAGTTAGTCCGATTATTCTGACTTCGTTAACTGTCTGTCGATTAACGCTTGGACTCGGTTTGGTTCGCAAACGCCTACAGCCAACAAACTCAAATCATTACTCTGAATTAACACTGGCGCCGGAGAAAAGGAGGAAGAATGTAAGTTTAAAATTATGAGCCGTGCTGTGGCGCGTATTCCCGTGATTTATGTCTTACACATTTTCTGTATAATTGTTTGTTTTTGACTGTTTAAATATTATTTGTACTTCAAATAAAAATGTAAAATAAAGTTCGTGTGTGTGTGTGTGTGCGCGCGCGCGCAGTAGGGCAGTTTGAACGTGAACGTCATCATTAAGTCATTTGCGTTGCTTAACAGAGCACGAGATCGCCTGGCTTATGCGGTTATAAAATGTGTTCAAGAAAACACAGCCAGGCAAATGAAATCCTCCGTAATGTCTAATCTTTAGTAAGAGATCTTGTTCATCTGATCCTCCCTGTATGAAAAGCCCTTTATCTCATTGTTTGTAGATCACACCCAGCTCTAATGTTACCACCATGCTAACAGTTACATCAGGCCAGGGGACGTTTCCAAGGGCCTGCTTTTAGGTGTGTGTTGTTTGTTGCTGCTTTAATTCTAGTTATTAGAGTTAATACTGCCTGAGTAGGAGTAATGATGAGTGACAGCACTGTTTATTACAAACAAAGAATGTCCCATTTAATTTTAGACCTTATAGTAGACAAAGGTCGACTCTTCTAGGTTCATACTTTGCTTGATTTCACCACTTTTCTAATTCGAGTATCCGAACTATATGTGTAACCTAACATTTTATTAATTTCTAACAATACACACGGGTGCTGGTTTATGTGAACAACTTAACATGGGTTAGTTTAGGTCATTTTCCCTTCTTGCTAATTATTCAGGAGCCGTTCCACTGAATGGGTGTCTTTTGTGTCCCCGAGACGTTTCGTGTAGTTGCAATACGTAGTATAATTAAATGTAAGAAACATTTAATTATTAAGCAAAGTGCACGGTGAGGCAATTGTACATTTAGGGTATATAATTTAAATTTAAAACATTAATAAACCATCTAGAGCACTGTAAATATATTTTACAGTGTACAGTGCCCAACTGTGGCAGCTTGGCAGAGGTGGGATTTGAACCTTAATCGCTAGGCTACCGCAGTCCCACATGGGAAATCAACCAGATGAAATGGGAACTGAGTGAACGCGGACCAGGACCAGTTTATGTAGTTAACAATTTGAGAGACTATACAAATGAAGGGGAACAAACAAATGAGTACTTCCTAAAATAGAACAGGCAAACAGACTTACAAATTCCAGCTTGTTTCAGATAAGCAGTGCAAGTCCCACATGCAAACATGACTAGGTTAATTAATACACCTTGTTCTTGCCGCTTTAATTACAGATCAGAGATGCAACTGATTGCGTGATGTCTACTTTCTCACAAGTTAGCTCAAAAATTAATTCATTGTGACTTCAAATCTATTTTAAGGAGCCATGGCCCGTCCTATATCACATGGCTAAGATCAACAAACCCACATAAAAGTTGATTACAGTTTACACGGGATTGGAAACACGAGACTTTGAGACTACCAGAAATAACTTGGAAAAACAGATGTCCTGCTGTTTGTTTGTACTTATTATTACTTTTTTATTTTGTAAAAAGAAAAGAAAAATCACACGGTCTGTGGAGCTCTCCATCCTACTATGGCTGCCCTAAATAAATGTTAAGATCTTATAAATCCAAATACAAATCAAAAAGCTTTTTAAAATGAATTGTTTCAATATTTCATCAGTTTAAGCACATGTTTAGTCAGTTATGTTTGTTCTGTCTGATACTCTCCCTGTGCATGAAACCATTATACACATTATACTGTAATATGCCAATTTTTTATCAAACGTAGCCTAACTATGCACCGTTGTTTCCACATTTAGTCAATAATAGGAAATTACAAGCAGCCTGTGTGTATCTACAATGTAGAAAGTTAAGATTTTGGATCAGCCATAAATGTCCTGAATGGTATGAGGCGTTGTTTTATGTCATTTATGATCAATAAAGTGAAAAAGGGAAATAACCATATACAGTATATTGATTCCTTGCATCAAATATTGCAAAATTTGGAGATTTTCTTTTCCATGACTTCTGAAATCGTACCACCTTCCCCTTGTTAAACATGCTGAAATATTAAAACACTTGCCTTTAGGGACACGTGTTGCATGCTTACTGTATTTAGGCTTAACCAATCCAATTTATAACCCTAAAATGAGGGATATCTTAAAATAAAAAAAAAAAACAGTGTCGTTAGTTAGTATGTAAGCATCTAATACAGGTCTTTTTATGTTTTTGTTAATTTCATCTTTTAATGATCCCGTTTTGTTGACTACATTCGAGGATTAGTATAAAGGGGCAAAGTTAATATTAATAGATAATTTTACCACAAGCTATATAGGTCACGAATTAAAGAAGGCTTATATTGCTGAGCAAATGAACTGTACCCCACTTTTTTAGATTAATTTGGTTACCTTTCCTTGTCTATATGCTATAACCTGGTTAAACAAATATGGCATACGTGAGAAACATTAGATTTTGGACATTTCTCTTGGATATTCTAAAATGTTACTAGGTTGTTTCTCTAGGACTGGCCAATTGAAACAGTTTTAAAGGCAAAGGGTGGTGATGGCAAGTACTGTATGGTTTTTTTCACTGTTTTTAGGCTCTTTCTGTACGTTTGCTTTTTTTCATAGTTTTTTTTATCATATACTTGCTTAATCTACTATATTTATAGAGCGTTGTGTTTGTATTGTGTTTTAAAACGACATTTTATTGAATGTTACATAAACAAGTCTCCAACAAAAAACATTTAAATACACATACATTGTGTTTTTTTGCCTGGTAAGCAGGTCAGTTATGTTCCATAACGGTCCAAGTTTGTTTACGGTGGTTACTGCTGGCGTAGTGCTGGTTTAACTGGTGAACTGTAATTGGCTTTGTTGTTTTTATCAAAGCTTTCACATAGAGTGCATGAAGCTTCACGAAGAAAGCAAGATGTCGGCATAAAATGTTTAAAGCTTCCAACATGTAAGGGGAGAATTTGAGTGAGAATAAGGCTATTTATTTAAATAACTAAACATTAAACAATACAAATGCGTAGAATAGTAGTTTTTTTAAACGTCAGACCGATCGAACGGTGCACTCACACAAAAATAGCTCAAAATTAAACTTTGAACACCCCAACAACAAATCATTAATAAGAAATATGTAGTGTGTTTTTGCCAAAGTTTTTGATGAATATTTTATAACTGCATGCCATATTGTGCATCGTGCTCTACAATCAGTTTTATTTTATACTTTAATAACACTTTAGTTGCAGTTTAATTCTTTGTTCGGCTGCAATTGAGTCAGTAACGATCACGCACAAGCGCACGTTACGTGAGT
The DNA here is from genome assembly GCA_034780495.1 of Parotocinclus cesarpintoi. Classification (NCBI taxonomy): domain Eukaryota; kingdom Metazoa; phylum Chordata; class Actinopteri; order Siluriformes; family Loricariidae; genus Parotocinclus; species Parotocinclus cesarpintoi. Next base: position 4,629 of record JAUZSV010239968.1, read on the forward strand.
TTAACGATGATCCCTCACGGCGTGGCCGTTGTGAAACTTTATAGACGGTCCCTGAGTGTTTCTGATGAAATCCCTTCTCGTTCGCGGCTGGGAGCTTGTCGGCTAGCACAGAAGTAGGGAGGAGAAGAAAATAATAATAATAAACGGCTCGATCAGGGAACTGTATACTCTGTAAAACACCAGGACGTGACTGCGCATCTTTTAGTCGCTTTGTTGAGTTTAATCGCGTTTAATTAAACATTAATGAACGGATCGTTAGCTAGCTGACTGGGTGCGTTCAGCGGCCTTATCGAAAGAGGAACGTCTACGTCAAATCGAAAATGGCCTGCATATTGATGTCTGTGTCGGATTGTATGGAGTGTTCCGGATTCAGCTGTCTTTCTTCTCCCATTCCCAGCACATATGCCTGTCAAAATAAGCCTCGTCCTTCTTCTGTTGCTGCTAATACGAACACCGCTTTTGCTGTGGACATTACGGGTAACGAATGCATTCGCTGCTGGCTTTCATGGAGAGGTAACCGACAAGATGTCCCCGCCGTTTAAGCTCCACGGCATGTTTCGTGATTTAAATAAATACTAAGTACATATCAGTGAGTACGGACAGTATTTTGAGCTGCATTTTCTGGTAGCTAATATTTAGCAGAACATCAGATTTATCATATATTCACTATGTTGACTAACTACCCAGTTATGGCCTTCAGTCATTTTAACTACTCTAATTGAAAAAAAAGTTCAACCGGATTTAACGTCTAAACTTGATTTTACTTGAGTTGATTAAGATTACTTTTAGCAAGCCAAATAGTTGTACCAGCTATATAGAACCTTTTTCCCCCCTATCCCGGACCTGAATTTCAGTATTTAATCTAAATAACTGGGCGAAGTAGAAACACAACAATGTTCAGAAATATGGACACACAGGAACACTTCACTAAGAGGAGTTCCCGGACCACCTCTGCCGGAGAGGCAGCGGAAAGCCCAGGTAGCTCCTGGATTGGCATGTTGGCGGCAGCGTCGAGACCTGCGTGGACATTTTTACATAAGTATTTGAATGGAAATTTGCACAAGTTGTCCAGCGGAGGTGGGAAGTCCAAAGTGGACTTTGGTCATGCTCTAACGGCAGGCCTTGATAACCCTGTGCCTCCTGGCAACAACACTGCTCGTGTCGCCTATGTTCAGTGTCAACACAAGAACGCTGGCTTTAGCTCCGAAACAGAAACACAGTCGCTGAATTGGCTTAGTGAATTATCAATCCAGAAAACGATTACCCGAACGCAGCACGCCCCCCGAATGGGCAACGGATACCTCAAAACAGTGAGAAGCTTTTTAAGTAAGGTTTTCCTCAATGTGGCTTCCTATCAAAAAGAAGCTAAGGAGTCCAGTTTGGAGGTCCGCTACCCAGATGCATCAGGAAGAAGCCCCAACTTGTGGTGGTATGGATATTTGGATTCAGATGACCAAAACTTGCCCATTGTTTTGTGCCAGACTGGAATGTCAATTGATACTAAAACAGAAACAGGTTCTCTACAGTGCGAGCTGGATGGCCAAGTTGCTGTGGTTGTAGATGCCAAGCCTATTGAACTGTTACAAAGCATGGGCTGCGAATGCACTAGACCTTCAAGCTCAAAAGACAATGGAAGCCTTTACACTGCCGGGCTTCATGCCCAGGGAGTGCGTCCACTGACTCACAAACATAGCCAGGAAACTGGTACAAGGGAGGCCTCTGGCTTTAGTCAGGTGGCAGGTCTGACCCCTGACCAAGACCATGGGTATGCCAGTTTGGAAGAGGAAGGTGCCAACACAAGACGGAGCGACATGAATGTTTGTGGGACAGCGTTCGAAACAAGCGGTTCTGATGCTTCTCAGTCTAGTGGCCAAGGATATGGAGGTGAAGGGGACAAGCCTGTGGGTGGTACACATTCTGAGGGTGAAAGCAAAACAGAGGAAAAACAGCTGGAAGAGGGAAAAGTGCAGGAGGAAAACAAGTCTGAGCATACCAATGTGAACGAGGCTTTACCGGTTCAGTCCACCCCTCATTGTCATAACAAGGCCATAGCTTACATCATGGGCAGCCCCTGCATTGACGAGTCAGACTGGGAAGACAGCGACCAGGACAGCGATGATGACGATGGCTTTGACAGCGAAGTCTCGTCTGACTTCTCTGACTCTGACAATCTCGAGAACGAAGAGGCTTCAGATGATTCTGATGATTCTGATGAGCTCGACACAGAGAGCCAGAGATTATTTAATTCGCTGTGTCAGACCGGGGATCCCTACAACCCCCGCAATTTTACTGCCCCCCTACGGACGTCACAGAGTCCTAGTGCTGCTGTAACCCATTTGTCTCCGGCGGGATCTCCAGCAGAGCCTGAATCTTTCCTTATTTCTGCAGAATTAATCTCGCTTTCACCTCTTGGGGCCCAAGAAAACGAGGAGTCAAGTGAGGACGCCTGCTCGTCTATGGATGAGGCCGAGAGTGTGACACTCTGGAACTTGTTCAGCTCCTCGACAGATCCTTATAGTCCCCTGAACTTCAAAGCACCCATAAGTACTCGAGCACCGCCCAGGGAGTGCTTTAAGAAGTGCACGGGGTCCCAGCCCTACATAAATGAAGAGGCAGAAGAGAGGATGGACAGTGGATTCTCGGAGGAAGTACCTATCCAGGGCCTGGGAAATGCCAGAAGACTTAAGAAGGTTAGTAAAATCTTGGGATTCCACACAATGGCAACGTTTATTCTCTTTAATGTCCAAAGTCTTCAGAATTGTAATATAGTATCTCACAAAAGTGAATACATTCCTCAGATCCTCGCACTGAAGATATGACACTTTGATATAATGTTAAGTAGTATTGTGTACTTGCTCAGCACAGCCGTTAATGTATAAACCACTGGCAACAAAAGTGAGTACACCTCGAAGTGAAAATGCCCAAATTTTGCCCAAAGTGTCAATATTTTTTGTGGCCACTATTATTTTCCAACGCTGCCTTAACTCTCTTGTTTATGGAGTTCAGTAGAGCTTCACAGGTTACCACTGGAATCCTCTCCTACTTCTCCATTGTGGTATTACAGAGCTGGTGGATGTTAGAGACCTTGTGCTTCTCCACCTTCTGTTTGAGAATACCCCCAGATGCTCAATAGGGTTTAGTTCTGGAGACATGCTTGTCCTTTACCCTCAGTTTCTTTAGGAAGGCAGTGGTCATCTCGGAGGTGTGTTTGTGTTAGTTATGTTGGAAATACTGCCCCACATATGGATGAGATCATGCTCTGGTTTAGTACGTAACAGTATATGTTTTCGTTCATGTTTTTTTCCAATGAACCGTAGCTCCCCCACAGCCAGCAGCACTAATACAGCCCCAAACCACGACATTCCCACCAACAATCAAACAATCGAATATTAAAAACTTACGACCTATTTTAGAGATGCATAATAAAACCCTTTTCTTACAGATTTTTTGTTATTGATTTAAATGTTCTTATCAAAGTAGATCAAGGCCACCCTCACCCCCACCATGACCACCGCTTAAATGACATAAAAGAAAATGTATTAAAGAAGAGAAAATAGGGGAAAATGGCATAAAAGTATAAATAATTAAAATGGGTTAAGGAGGAAGTGCATAAAAGGACAGACAGGAGAAAATAAAAACTGTTAAAAAGAAATCCATCCAGGATTATTACTAAAGTTATTTTGATTCAACAATTACTTTCTTCTCCCAGTTATGAGAGTACTTAAAAAAATGTCTATAATCTTGCTGCTGCTGCTGACTAGCACTGGTTTTCTGTGTTGGGGAAATTTAAAACTTTTTTCCATAAGACCATAAAATGGAGAGTAGGCGCTAACAGTCAAGATGTGATATCCCTTATGACACATTATTGTCATGATGGGAGGTCCCATAGTGTGGTCTAAATATATTGTACAGCAAATTGACTTGCAAAATTCCCCACCGAGCGACAAGTCTGTTAGTCATTTTGTTTCTAGTTCATGTCTTCTGACACATGACTAAAATGTGGCTTTGAAACCGTTCAGTCTAGTTCAGCTTATTAAAGCCAACACCATTTTGGCATGTGCAATATTATTTGAGTTTAGTCTGCGTGTTTACGCTTGTCACTAACTGGCCGGCTGTAAAAGCGATGTAAAGCGAAGCGAGCAGAGCATTACCATCCTCTGAGTAAGTGCTTGCATTTTGTAATTTCCAGGGATTGAGTGGTCTAGCTGTTAATCATTACACCAGCCCATTAAACCCCCATGCCTCACTTCAGAATAGTCGATGAGGCCATGGAAACGAACAATTCTGTCTTTCTCTGATTACCTAGGGCCATTATGACCCGTTACTCTAGTGGTTACGATTTTTTTCCGTGGCTGATCCTTTTGTGGTTGAAACAGTTCTTTGCAACTGATGAAGCTAAAAATAACAAATGAGACACGAACGTGAACCGTCTCTTTTTTTTTTATTGCACTTAACTATAACCTTTATTACCAGATAACATCTTGTTTCTGGGAGATAAAAGAAAATGTGTATATCCTCGCAAAAAATAATCAATGTTATAGTATCGTAGCGCATCAAAAAGCAGCATCTTTTTGTTTGTTTTCTCCCAGTTAAGAGCAGCAAGCTGTAATGCTGCAAAAAGTTTATCTTCTCGTAAAAGACCCTGCCGTCCTGAAACGTTCTCTCAGCGTCTCAGTAGTCCAAGTTTGAGCTGCAAGTTGAGTCTAGTGAGTGCAGAGACTGGCTGATGTAATCTCAGAATGGTATTAATCGGCCCAATGTATCGATCGACCGCCATTGTGGAGTGACGGGAACAAACAATGGTAAATCCCTTTAGTTTTTGTTTTATCTATAAGGGGTTGTAAAATAACGAGATCATGCATGTTCGTGAAAAAGACACTTCTGTGCCTCAAAAAAAAGCTATTAATGCACATTCTACGTTTTTTTTATTTCTAAAATGTCAGTTTCATGTTTCAGTCCTCATAGGACAGATTCAGGTAACAAAATCGTGTGAAGACTTGCAATGAAATAACAGCCACGAAAGACCAGTGACAACAAGGAATGACACTTCAAAAGTGTCTGCCTTTAAGCTGAAACCCACTGATACAGAAAATGAACACATTGTATTAAACTATAGAGGTGAAAATGCATATTGTTTGTGATGTAAATGCATTTCAACTCAAGTGCTAAAAAGTCATACTGTTTGGGCTACTTGGTAACTGAAAAAACTTCAGCAAATTCAGAGAGATAGACATGGGTTTTAAGATTTGGGAAATTGGGTGGCGCTATAGATTTGTAGTCCTTTTCATGGTAAATGTTTGTGTGGCGTTTTGTGGTAGGGCACCAGGAACTTTCATTTCATTTGCAAAACAAAAAGTGACCATCTTTCACCTTGGCTGCGTGTCAGTCGTTTGAAATAAATGGAAATGGTAAATGGAAGAGTTGTCATTCAATTCAACCTAATAAAAAGCAGTTAAAAATAATGAGAAATACCGGCCACCGTGATTTTTAGCTGTAATAAAACTAACAACCAACAGCTTTACTGTGGCTCTTTTCAATGATTTTCCTGCTATCTAAACAGCCTAAACTAAATGATAAACATGACGTGCACAAAAGGGAAACCTTTACTATTTGTCCATGTTTATTTGGTACAGGTCACCTTTGTGGAGGAAGTAGAGGAGTTCTATGCCAGCAGCGATGAGGAACGGCGTGGGCCGTGGGAGGAGCTTGCCCGAGACCGCTGCCGCTTCCAGCGTCGCATTCAGGAGGTGGAGGAAAGCATTAGCTACTGCCTGTCCCCTACGTTCCGCCTCGTCACCTTCCAAAGACTCTACGCCCTAGTATCTGATTCGTAGTTTTGTTCGACGTTTTGTGGTTGATTTTGACTCGGAGATGAATATAGATTGTTGGAATCAGGGTGAGAATAAGGGTCAGACGCGAAATACCAATCATAAACGCGCCCACGTTGCCATTTGATGTTAAAATGACATCAGTTAATCAGTTGGTCGGGTCAGTCAAGGTACTGGTGTCCGACGCTCCTGATTCATTTTCAGCAGCAAGCAGGCAGTGTTAAGGAGGCTTATAGCGACCGTGACAGCTCGAACATTGTGCAGACTGCACCCAAACATTTAACGACTGCATTACAGATGATACAAACACTGAATTAGGGCTAACGTTGAAATGTAGTTCCAACATATCCACTTTTTTACGTTTGATTTTTTATTTTTATTTTTTTCCAGAGACATGCCTGATGGCGAACAATTTAATCCAGTTCAGATGACTGCTGCTACTGTTTATCTATGCAACATACTTTTCTCAGTCTATATGTTTCATACATTTACATTATTTAGCAGAGAAAGACACACACACACACACACATTTGAGTTTGCTTTAACAGGTGTGTGATGATTTGGCTAATATCTGGTGTTTTTATAGTGTTGAAGTGGTAGTTAGAAGCCTCCCTTAACACTGGTCTTAAGACTTTGGACACTGGCCGTTTTAGTCTCTTCACTTGAGTCACATGATGAAGTCCCATGGTTATGCGGTGAGCTTTGTTCCAGCACGCACTCATCGAAAGCTTCCTGAATGCCACCGTGACAGGTATTTTTTTTTTAATAACCAGCGTAGTAAACAAAGGACGAACTGTTTTGGCAGCATGTTCGATATGTTTTGCAAATGGAAAAATTGAAAGCGCCAACAGGGTTCGGGTTTGGTAAACGGTGAAGAACTTTTAAACACTATGCGATTTTTAGGGGTAGATGTTCTTTAAATGCTAAGTTAAAACGGCACTAACCGCATGAAGCTATTTGACCGCATTGCTACGGCAGTATTTACGTCAAAAATGTGAGGCGTTGGGCCATGTCTGTCTCCAGGTAATGTACAACACCTCCGAGTTGGGGAATTTTGATGCGGAAACTGTGGAACTCGAGTACAGAATGAAGTCTTTATTTTGGATTGGTGTTTGGAATAACGTTGTAGATGGATTTATTTCTGGAAAGCACCAAATGATTTATCTTAAGGTACATTATTAACAGGGATGACCTTAAAACTAATGAAAGCTCAGTTCCAGCCTAAATCTTATTCTCGTTAACTTCACTTTCCATCTGTTTTTCCTGGTACGGTTACAGTTTACCATAATTAAACTTAAAGCCAAAGATCTCACTGGCTGTTCCGTATTTTGATCACTTAATGAAAGCCCAGTGTTTACACACACACACACACACACACACACACACACACACACACGTGTACGTGTGTACATATTGAAGGAAATGCAGTGTTAAAAGCCCGGTGTGTCCACATGCTCCATATTTGCATGATCCCCAGCGCATGTTCCTTACTAAGCCTCGACTTTTGACATTAGTTCTTGAAAATTCACTGTGTGCGCGCGCGTGTGTGTGCGTGTGGCGTTTTAAGCGAGAGGTCACGTCTCTGCTTTGAACTGTGGCAGCTGTGAGCAAGCGGCTAAATGATCTGTATGACTTAAGGAGATATGCAGGGAAGTAAATGCATGATTTAGTCAATGTGATATGCTTGATGTGAAAACGTGGGTTTGATTTTGTAATTGTCCAAATAAATATGGAAGCGTTTTATTTTTGTAAAGTATTTAGGCAAATAACTAATTCTGCATTTACTCTGAGTTTTGTGACAAAGTCATAATCAGGTTAACATGCAAAAATAAAACAATATTTAAATATAGACGTGTGTCAATTGTTAAGTTCCAGTGCCTATAAAATTGTAATGCTTGTGGATGGTT
>JAUZSV010240068.1:0-12363 GCA_034780495.1 Parotocinclus cesarpintoi
ACACACACACACACACACACACACACACACACACACACACACACACACACACACACACACACACACACACAACATCTGCTGTAAGAACAATAGCAGGTGCTATCCACCATCCACAGATGCATAATCACTGATGATGGCACTGGTACGTTTGCACACAGATTTACTATATAGTAGGAATATGTTGTTTTTCAGTTATATCACGACTAATAATGATATGTTATACATACACACACACTCACACATACACACACACATACCAAGTCTCACTATCTTTGTGGGGATGGCCCACTGACATAATGATTTTTGTAGCTAATTAATGTTAGACCTAACCTTAGCCTGAACCCTACTAACCTAAAGCAAATATTTTTATTATGTTGTTTTTTTTAAATAAAGTTTAGGTTTCTGTAAAACAACAGATAGGCCAACACAATAGATCTTGCTGTCCTTTTTGGGACATTTGGAGTCCCCTTCCACACCTGTTGGTACCGCTGTTAAAGATAAGTAAAAAAGTTTCGAATAAATTAGCTAATTCTCACACTAAAAACATTAATTTAGACTGAGAAGGAAAATCCCTCATTACTAAGTTTGGACAGAGCAGGGAATATGAGAGCTGCATCCAGGCTTTTAGCTCACCCCACAGGACTTGTATAGAATTTAGATCAGGGCTGAGATGGCCACGGCTTGATTTTGTGCTCAATAAACCGTTTTGTGTTTATTGTTGATGCATTTTTTTAGGATTTTGGCAGAGGCAAACAGATGTGGATTTAAAATGTCTCATGAAGTTCCAAGGCAAAATAAAAAATCAATCTCACAACATCACAGACCCTCTATCATATTTAACAGTTTGCATCAGTTTTTTACCACTTCTTATTCACCTTGAGTGGTGATGCCAAAAAAAAACCTCACAGATTGCGTTTATAACCAAAGAGCATGGTTCCAGTCAAGCCATGCTTACAATTATTAGATGACAGAATTATCTGTTGGCATGGCGAATATATATTTAACATGTCTTTGGACTGTGAAAGGAAGCCAGAGTACCCAGAGTAAACCCACGCAGACACAGGAAGAACATGCAGACTCCACACATTAAGGACCCAGACTGCTTCACCATGTGATTGAACCAAGGACCTTCTTGCTGCACCGCGATGGTGCCACACACAATTTATGATCTGCTTCATTTTGGTAAATATTCACAGATGTATTGTTGAACATCAGAATTTGTTAGATCCCATTTTTTTCCCCCTCAAATTCTCTTTATGTACTTTTAAGTCCTGTCTTATCTAATCTGACCCCATTTTAGGTTATATTTATGCAGACGTTTGGAAAATTCTAAAGGGTTCACACACCACTGTGAGTAAGTGTCTTGTGAACTACAAGCAGTACTAAAATAAAACCTTTCAAGTCTGTATGGACTTTAACAATAGAATAGAAAAGTGAGAATAATAACCACATACTTTATTACTATCCTTTCAATACAGGGAAATGTGCTTATGAAGCAGTTCTCACAAATCTGTTTCGGTTTAGTTTTTCAGCTTGGTACAGAGGTCACACTCTGTCTGGGTTGAAGAACTTTCCGGTGTATCGGCCATGGTTTTGGAGGTCAAATGGACTGAGGACTTTTCGAATGCCCAGCATGTTAGATCTGGCTATTCGCTCAAAACTCCATGGGTTCTGGTTGTTTGTCTCCTTCTCAGCTTGCTCCTGCTGCATTGTGGCCAGGCTCTCTCTGCTCACCACCTACAATTTGAAAACACATTCATCATCTACAGTGTATACACAGTTTCTCACAAAAGTGAGTGCACCTCACATTTTTGAAACTTTTTTTACTATATCTCTTTATGCGATAACACTGAAGATTTTACACTTTGTTACAACATAAAGTAGTCAGTCTACAGCTTGTATAACAGTGTAAATTTGCTGTGCTCTTAAAATAACTCAACACACAGCCATTGTCTAAACTACTCACAATAAAAGTGAGTACACCCCTAAGTGAAACAGGTCAAATTGTGGCAATAACAGGCCAATTAGTTATTTCCCCTCCCCGGTATCATGTGACTCGTTTGTGTAACAATGTCTTTAGTGTGAACGGGAAGCAGGTGTGTTAAATTGGTGTTATCACTCCCACACTCTTGTACTGGTCACTGGAAGTTCAACATGGCACCTCATGGCAAATAACTCTCTGAGAATATGACATAATAATTGTTATAATAACTCTACATAAGGATGGCCTAGGCTATAAGAAAATTGCCAACACCCTGAAAGTGAGCTGCAGCACCATGGCTAAGGCAATAGAGCAGTTTAACAGAAGAGGTTACACTCAGAATAAGCCGTGTTAGTCGACCAAAGAGGATTTTGTTCGGGGAATTGTCAGTACTCAGACTTTACATTATATTGTATTAAAGTGTCACATCTTCAGTGTTGTTACATAAAAAGATCTAATATAATAGTTACAAAAATTAGGGATGTTCTCACTTCTTTGTAGAGCTGAAAACAGCATGTACAAGCCAGATCTACATTAGTTATGACTTATGCATTTTTGGCTTTTTGACCTTAAAAAATATCTTTATCTTTATTTGACCTTTATAAGAAAATCATGATGGCAGCATTTTTTAAAGTATTGCAGCTCATAGTGCATTTCACTGGGGATTTTTACAACTTATGAGCATAACATAAAAAAAAAAAAAGATATATATATATATATATATATGTTTTAAAATGCCACTCATTAAGTCCAGAGGTGAGCAGGAGTTTCAACATTACATAATAAAAATCCGTGTTTGGGCGCTTCCACACACCACCATAAAAATAAGAACATAAATCGTCACAAGGAACTCCTTAAGAAACATTACCAACAAACAACATGTAAGTCTTAAAGAAGCTCTTTAAAAACTCTTACAAAACTAAACATGTTGGAGCAATGATCCAAGAAATAATTTGCAAATATCCCAAATAAGACACTTGCAGAACAGTGATTTTTTCCTAAGGCACTGGATTATTACAGAGTTTACAAGTTTAAATTGTGGTTACAATAAGTGAAGCACTCCTGCCAAGCACTTTAACTAACTGTAAGTCATTCTGACGCAGAGGTGCGCTGGTCGATCGGCAGGTGACCAGAATTGGTTGTTTTTCACTGTGATTGCTGATTTTTGGGTTTGTGTGTGTCTGTGAGATATTTTATGCATATCTTGTTACAATCCCAAATCTACTTTGTACTTTGACTTTTATATAATTGCAGACAGCATGAACCCAGGATATTTAATGTTTTGTCAACTAAACTCATTCCTGCAGTTTAGCCCTGCAACACATTTCAAAAAGTTGGAACGGGGGCAATGTATGGCTAATAACTCCAAGCTACTGTGTGGCCAAACAAACATATTACATGGATCCACCCACTTCAGACAATTGGCTTATCTGTATGTCTGATGTGGAAAGCTGGACTAGAGAAAAAAAATCTAGTTGTTAAAACACTGAGATGCCATGGCAGTATTTATAAAGCAAGTAATAAAATGTTAATGCAGATCCTGGAGACATTTAGGCTTGGGTTACATCTCCCTTTCCTACTTTAAATTACTACTGGCAGGGCTAGTTAAACAAAAGCTTACTAGGAAGCAATACCAAGACAAAATTTTGTTTCTGTTTGGCTGGCAAATGTGCATTAATTCCATATAATGTGCTAGAATATTGACATTACAACATGCATAAATACTGTTTTAGACTAAAACTATATTCACCTTTTGCTTTAATACTGATAAACAAAATAGGAAGAGCAAAAGGAAAAAAACACATTCAAGATACAGTTATATAATAACTGTAATAAATGTATTACACTGGCCTGTCTGTAGTGCAGATCTGTCTCCCATTAAACATGTGAACATGCACATTATGAAGTGCAAAATACGACAACAGAGACCCCGGACTGTTGCAACTAAAGTTGTACATCAACGACAAAATGGGAAAGAATTCCACCTACAAAGCTTTAACAGTTAGTCTCTTCAGTTTCCAATCACTTAAAAAGGAAAGGTGATGTAACAATGCCCCCATACCAACTTCTTTAGAACATTTTGCAGGCATCAAATTCAAAATGAGTAAATCTTTGCAAAACAAACAAACAAAAAAAACAATAAAGTTGATCTGTTTTAACAATAAATATTTTCGTAAATTAACGTATTCTATTTTTATTTACACAACGTCCCAATGCTGGAGTTCTTCTTCTTTGACCTTTAGTCCACTGTCTAAGGTTTTCAACACATCTTGCATATTTTATGTGGTGCCCAAGGTTTATCCTGGCCACCCAGTTTAACCCCAAAATGCTTATATCAGGAATATTCCAGCACAGTCAATTATTTATGCGTTGGATCAGGTTCAACAAAAACTATTTCAACAGAGTTAAATTTGCTGCAACTTCTAAGCCTCTTGAACAACTGTTGGTTTTCACACTGTCTATATAGCCATAAAATGAACACTACAGCAGGATAATAGGTCTTCCTATACAGCTTTTCTTTTTGGGTACTTAGCATATCTAAATAATAATCTTACACTACTGCTATAAGAGTTTATAAGTAGACAGTGTTTTGTGGGAAAAAAAACAGATGTGACTGGAGTTTTGGATACAGCACACTAAAATATACAAAGATCACATATGTAGTAGACAGCAAAATTTATGTAGACCTGTGGAATCATTCTGGGTATAACCCATAACCGTGAGCCTTTACAGGGTCAATCAACTAAAATGCAGTTATTGCATTTGTATTATTATTAGTAGATTTGTGGTCTGTAATTTTGCTTATACATTTTCATTCAATTCAAAACTTGAAAATAATGAGTTATTTTCAAAGTGACATAGGCCACAATATTTTATCTCCAATATCATCACTAGTCAAAATAAATGTATGTAATGTACTTCCTGCAATGATCAAATTTGAATATCACAAATGTATGCCAATTGCAAATAGGAAAATGTGACGGTTGTTACAGAAAATGAAGTACACAGGACCCTTCAGTACAAAGAACGAAATATTGAGCAATAAACAGTGCAACAACTTTTGCAATAACTACCTAATACGGAAGCCCAAGAGGATGTAGAAATGGAAATGCAGAACATGGCACTTCCTTACCAGGAAAGGACAACAGCAGCTGATGGAAGCATGAAAGTAATAAGATGAACTCCATGTAATTTTTCAGTCATTTTTCATGCATGCACATTTTCGGGTACATGGGGATGTGTGTATAACTGTATGCACAAACAGTTTTTACAACAATACTATTATATACACAAAAATGTACATATTTGTCCAGTGGCTCACCATTTTTATATATATAGCTATAGCTTTTTATTGGTCACAAGAAACCGGTCTTTATCACCCACAAGGTTTTTTTGATTCTTAAAGTTAGTTACTATGGCTATTATCAGGGTTAAATAATAGATTTTGTCTTTAAGGAATCAGGTTTGTGTTGGAGTGTTACCTGCATGACTGGGGGTGTTTGCTGCATGACTGTGAAGGTGCAGTGTTTAGTTGGTTTACCGTATCTTATAAGTCCATGTGCTTCTAAGAATTTAAGCATTTTGGGGGAATACTGAATAAAGATTTCCTTGTGATTTTTATATTGTAGAAGTCTATTCTGGTGTTGTTCCTCTTTTGCCAAGAGTATGAGATGTGAAGCTCTAAACCCCCAGAGGGGGCAGTTGGGGGCCTGGTCACCCTTTAGCAGGTAAGTATGAGCGAGTATAGTCCTTTAAATGAATATTTAACCTTTACAGGTTATTTTTTATGGCATGATATGTTTTGCCTTTTTAGCCTTTCTGTACTTATTTTGAGCATTCAGTCAGGATCAACTTTATTTTAATATGTGCTGTGGTTCTTTTCCTTTTATTAAATGGGAATGAGTTAGTTTGGAGTGTCCGATGACATTATAATGATGATAATAATTTTTTTAATTTGTGGCACCAACTCTTGCTGCCTACTTGATGCACATACTTTGTGTATATGTCACAATGCTAGGTTTTGTATTCTATAGTCTGTGGGTGGAATCATTCTTTTCCAAGGTAGTTGTTCAGCTTTTTCATTTCCTGTTATCCCAGTGTCCTGCTACTCAGCAAAAATATTTTCTAAAAATTTTCTAGAGGTTGAATGTTTTTGTGACAAAGTTTAAAAGGCTTTCAGATAGGCCACTGAGTTGATCATTTTTATTTGATTAGTTTCTCGCAATTGTAGTGCCATTTGAAAAGCATTTGCCTAGCTGTGAATACAGAGTAGTACGATTGCCTCTCAGTTGGTTGTTATTAAATATTCTGCAAATTTTAACTACGCGTCTGACTTGAGTTCTGGCTGGGCTAGATCTTGTGCAGTTTGGTGATAGAACTGGTTTCCGATTATTTTTGCCATGTTTGTGTGGTGTCTAAGATCAGATGGAAGGTAAAGGCACTATAGGATCAGGGATGTTGAAACTTGCTTTGCTGCCAACTATGCTTGTCCATTTCCATTAAGACCATAGTGTCCTGGAAACCAACCGTGTTTCATTTAAGCTTTTAAGTTGCCTTAGCTTTTGGGTGACAACTTGCTAATATGAGGAGTGTGAAATTATGAGATTCTTTAATCCTTAGATTATTTCTTAAAAGTAATTCTTAGATTTTCCTGTTCTCCTGTCATTGAGCACCATCAGGATATTGTAATATATGTGTATTTTAATTCTAAAACTAAGTTCTGCACATTAACAATGGCATGCATTTAATCTTTCTGTGGTGAAACACCTCTATCCTGTTAATCATTTTCTCCAGAACAAAATGTGTTTGCTACCCCCAACTTACCAGTAATGAAACTTGGATAGTAGATACTGCTGCTTCCATTAATGCTGCAGTTTAAATTAATAGAAATTACCCGTCTGCCTTTATGTCTGGATTGGGCAAGGCTTTGCCTCTCTAGTAAGCAGAGTCTGGCTCATTGCAACTACCAACATGTTTGTGCAGGCTTGCCTGATCTCTGGAGTCTTACACTATAAAAAAAACATTACCTCACAATTAAAGCGGATTAGGAGTTAAAATAGCTTATACGCAAGATTCCGAAAATGAGAGAGATCAACTGTACACAAAAAAGCTAATTCCACGGCTGATGGTGCAGTTTCTTCCCTGTAATACACCCAATCTTAAAGTATTAAAGTATATGGTTTTGGTCAAATTAGTGGCAATACAAACCTTAGCTGGAAAGGGCAGCTTCTTTGCTACTTCTTTAAGCACTGGTTGCACTTCACCAAGTTCAATATGGCCCCCAACCTCCAGTATCAATCGGCCACACTTCACTGGTGTAACATAGAAGTCGATGGCACCTTTGCCTCCACCCATTCGTTGGCCCAGGCCTTTACGTGTAATGGGTTTGTATGGAGCGTTAATCCGCCAACGGGCAAAAGTAGTACGCGGGTCCATACGCCGATTGATGGTGAGCCTCATCATTTCCATATGGCCCCAGTGTAGATATCCTCCACCCATAGCCTAGAAAGGACATCTGTTTAAGTTATTATTGCTAAATACAGAATAAAATGATAACATTAGATCCTTACAAGACTTTTGGTTAGATGTAATGTTTCCATATAAGGTTTTGTATTTAGGCAAGTGATAGTGATCAAAAATGGTCTTAAAACAAAACTAATGTTTAGGGAAATCATTCATTCATTCATTTGTTTGTTTTGATACTTTTTTCATCCCTTTTCAGGGATGTGACACTGAACGACTACTGCAGCTAACTGATGCAGCACTAACCATTGGGCTAATGTGTCATGCAATTTATGACAGATGTCCACATTTTAAAATATAAACATTTATTTAATCATAATTAAAATTTTGGATTCCTGTGCCTTTGTGAATTCCACATCAAAATATTAGTACATGTGATAATTAAAATTAGCAATGTTCACAGTTCAGAATCCTTCATTATATGGAGAAGTTCTAATTAACTGTGGACTTTCCACATTTCTCATATATATTTTGCACAGCCAACAATGCTAAATTACACTAATCAACACTCACTCAGCAGCCTTTTTAACTACTCAGCTAGCATCCCACATGTAGCTGGGCACATCTGGATGTTCTACAAATGGACTTAACAGTACCATTGAACCAAGAGCTGGGCTTAAAGGTGTCAGTGAACCAAAATAAAACTCCACAACCATAGACAGTATATGAACCAGACCCATTAAGTAGTGCAGCTATTAGTCAAAAGAGAACTTTAAGACAAAACTTAAAGATAAAACTTTACATTCACACTTAACCACACTTCAATTACAAAATTAAAATTGTATAATGATTTTTTTTTATTTAATGTTCATGATCACAGAGGCTATGGTGCCTACCCCTGGAGAACAGAGGACAAAACCTGGATCATAGCAGGTCAGGTCAGTGCCAAGGGATAACCCTGACTGGTCACCCCTCCATTAGAAAACTGTGACAGTGTGTGATACCTATCTAATCTAATATATCTAATATACATGCAAAAATACATGGTACTGACCACTATGCCATACTGTCCACTTGTAAATGTGTTGGCAGTTTTAGCTGGGCCCTGGATGTCACGGAGCCTCTTCATTTCCTTCTTGGCTTTTTTAAGATTAGGGAACTTATTCAGGAATTTGAGCTTGGGCTTTTCTGGTAAAACCACATCTGTACAGAACACAAAGAACAAATGAATACTAATGGGTTATAAACTGTTTTTTGGGTCATAAACAAAACAAGTCACAAATCAACACTTTACCCAACTTTCCTGGTAGTGTTACCTTACTAGTGATTCATTTTAGGCTATACTACCAAAAATATAAGGGAAAAAAATAGTAAGGCGATACAAGGAAATTGTTTAATTAACAACCACAGTAACGTGTAATCAAGCAGCGCAGTTGGTGCCAGAATTTTCATATTAGATTTATCTGAATATAGAGAATATTTTCAGTGTTCTAGAGTCCACTGACTATTGTTTTGACCCAACCAGTCTGGATCTTATTGATGTCCCTCAGAAGAAATTTAATTGTAGCAATTCTACTATAGCTACTATCTCTGAATTCACATCTACAAGGTGGAGCAATACGGTAGATGTGTCGAATATAGGGTGAAGTGAGTGTTTAACAAACAGCACTGCTGTGTATGACCCACTCATACCAACACAACACAACCACAGCGTTGTCACTGCAGTACTAAGAATGATAGACCTCCACCCAAATAGTACCTGATTTGTGCTGGTCCTTTGGGGGTTCTGACTGCTAGACTGGTCATATTCTTATACCTGATTAGTGTATAGTGATCATACTATATACACCAAAAAGCTGTCTAATGACACCAGGGACAAAATTGTAGACCTGCACAAGGCTGAAATGAGCTACATGACAATAAGCAAGCAACTTGGTAAGAAGGCAACACTCACTTACCACTGTAGTCTGGTGGTACATCATACGTTTTCAGTCCAGCTGAGAGAACTCTGAAGTGATGCTCCACAACAGCTGAAGCAGACAACAAAAAAAAATGATGGCCTCATGAACATGTAATGCACAGATGCATGCATGTTATATAGCAATATGTATTTGTGTGTGTACATGTATATACACACATACCTGTCTCATAATCCAGGTGGGGACTTAATAATATAGACATAATAATTACTGTAGCTATTCAATGGTACACCTACAACCACCCCTAACCTTACTATTTGCAACCAAATTAAAATCTTCTAGCTCTTTTAGTTTTCAAAAGAAGGGTACAGTGTCTGTAATTATATATATATAAAATTACAGTGTCTGTATATACATATACAGTGTATATATATATAAACAAAACATTAATGCCAGTGGAGACGAGCAAGATGTCCCCACCATGTAAGATCTTTCAATAATTATACCCCAACCCAATTAAATATAAATAAAATATTGGCACAAGAACATGAAACAATTAACATCCTCGTTGTATAAAATGTACAAATCTTTATATTGTAGTCATACTGATTATATTAATACAGAATGAATGTGGTATGAAATCTTGCTCTGCAATACCTGGATATTCGGGGGTCCTGTTCAGCAGCCCTGTAACTACGCGCCTAAAGACGGACAGCATATCTGATTATGATATTTGGTTATCAAATATGGACAATAATTAATCAACGACGTTAACCATAATCCTACGATTAACTAAACTGAATGTATAAGCATGCACTATGCAAGGTCGCTGCCATCTTTAATAAGAAAAAATCTGGTGCAGCATTCAAATACCACCGGCGAGAACAAGACTTTTGAACAGGGACCGTTTCACCAGTGAGCTGAGTTTTCCTCACGGTCTTTGGTTTTCCTCGTAAATCGTATTGAACAGTTAGAAATGTTCCATGTTTAACTCAGAAATGCCTTGTACACGGAATAGCTGCTGTTGCCGACTATTTAAATGTTTCATAAATATTTATTATTTGTCGATTTGATCAAATTTTCCAAACTGGAAGAGCAATGCCATATTTTAGCAACAGTAGCAACAGCACCTCCTAACTACACACCAATACTAAATAATGGATTCCTTAAATGTTTTCTTAAAAGAGTAAATTCATCATATAAACGCAACTAAATACAGTACTTATACTGTACTGTCATCTTTAAACTAGTTCAAAGTCACTAGTCATCCTGTCTAGTGTGAAAACAATACTGCACTTTAATCTAAGTCTAATCAAAGCAGTATGTAATTAACTATTTTGATGATTTTTCAACCCATATTCAATTAAATACACTACAAAGACAAGATATTTAATGTTCAAACTGATAAACTTTATTATTATTTTTTTTGCAAATATTCACTCATTTTGAATTTGATGACTGCAACACATTTTAAAAAAGTTGGGACAGGGTCAACAAAAGACTGGGAATGTTGAGGAATGTATAAAAACACCTGTTTGGAACATTCCACAGGTGAACAGGTTAACTGGAAATAGGTGAGTGCCATGATTGGGTATAAGGGGAGCATCCCCGAAAGGCTCAGTCGTTCACAAGCAAGGATGGGATGAGGTTCACCACATTGTAAACAACTGCGTGAGCAAAAAGTCCAACAGTTTAAGAGCAAGGTTTCTCATTATGCAATTGCAATAAATTTAGGGATTTCATCATTGACAGTCCATAATATCACTAAAGGTTTGAGAGAATCTTGAGAAATCTCTGCAAGTAAGTAGCAAGGCTAAAAACCAACATTGAATGGCCATGATCTTCGGATCTCTCAGTGCCACCTGCATTAAAAAACGACATCATTCTGTAATTATATATTATAACATGGGTTCAGGAACTTCCTTCGCTCCATCTACAAGTGTAAGTTAAACCTCTACCATGCAAAGCAAAATTCGTATATGAACAACACCCAGCTTCTCTGTGCAACTAAAAAGCTTCAACAATTAGTTTCCTCAATTCCCAAAATTGAGTGCTCCATCCCAACTTTTTAGGAACCTGTTACAGGCATTCAATTCAAAATAAGTGAATATTTGAAAAAAAACAATAAACTTTTTGCAAATATTCACTTATTTTTAATTTTATTTTGAGTTTATCCCTTTCAACATCCAATGCCTTGTCTTTATAGTGTAATCAGTTTAATATGGGTTGAAAAAGATTTGAAAATAATTGTATTCTGTTTTTATTTATATTTTGCACAACGTCCCAACTTCATTAGAATTAGGGTTGTACATGTCTCATTTCAAATCGACCGAAACAGTTAAATACAAATTACTTTAGCTAATTTTTACTGCAATTTTTGACTGCAGCCAATCAGATAATAGATTTTTGTTGTCTGTCACTTTTTATTAAGTCAGTCACCAGCAAGAGTTATATGTCCATCAATGTTTACTGTAGCCAATAACTTTCACTTCCCCTCCTAGATGGGTTGGTTTTGCGGAATATGTGCTTCTCAAGCACCTGAAATAACACCTTAAATGAAGAGTGTAAACAAATATAACTTCAAGCTAATTAAGTTATGATTAGCTTTACTGGTGGTCAGGGTTAGGGAATGGGGGAAGTCTCTCCTTTACTCTCCATTTCTGCAGCTCTGCGTTTTCTGCTGCATGGTTTTCATGTGCTTGTAAAGGTTTGTTGTGTTTCCACTGTAATTAACAGCCCTGTTGCAAACTAAACAGCTTACTGTAGTTTTATTTTCTGCAATAAAATAAAGCCAAACGAGCTTCTCTTCCTCTCAGACATTTCAATACCCCGGTGGTGTATCTCTCCATACTGTGATGTGTCGACTCGAGGAGAGATCTTTTTACACGAGTATTGCTCTATATCAATACCAACATTGGTATCGATATTATCGATATTTGGATGGATCCGCCCACCTCTAGTGCACACTGGATGGGGTGCCATTCTATCTCAGGGCATCAC
>JAUZSV010240159.1:0-20130 GCA_034780495.1 Parotocinclus cesarpintoi
TATTATTACATTGCTAAAACAACAAATCAAATGGTGGCCTAAGACTTTTTAACAGTACTCTATGTAAACTACATGAAGCCATCCTCCCCAGCCCCAAACTCCCACCCTCCTACCGACTGTGACCATGCCTCCTTTTCTTAATAAAATAAGAAAGTTAAAAACACACAAGTGATAAATTCACTGACCTTCTGAGGCTGTGTTTTCTTGCTGTTCCCATTGACACTGACGTAATGGCACTGGGTTTTGAGCCATGTGAGTTCCTGCAGCAGTTTCTGAGCTGGCGGGCCGTGTTCATACGGAAGGTAGTATAGTCCAACCAGCAATCGCACCTGAACCTCATTTAATGGAGACTTCCCAGCATTCATTGCCTTTCCTGAAGCTTTCTCCCAGCCATGGTCCCCAAGGTCCTGCTCCCCACTTTCAGGCTCAATTAAGGGCTTTATTGCTGGGGTAGAAGAGGGAGCGAGAGCCATGGCAGCAGATGGAGGTTTGGCCTGGGCTTCGTATTGATTGTCTGAGCTCTCAGTAGATTTAGGGTTGGGCTTGTGCTCTGTAGGTTTATTCTTTCGTCCTGAGAAGAAGACGTGTCCATTTTAGAAACTAAGAACTCAAAACTGTCTGGAATTTTACTACGTTTATAAGCTGCTCAACCTTAAACTTGTCAGATCATGCATTCAAGTGACACCAGAAGCATTAGAAACAATAACTTCAAAGTTTCTGAGGTGTTGCTGAAAAAGATTTTTTAATGACAGTAAATGAAATAATGGTTTCATATTAGTCCAGTTTTTTTATTAGGTCGGTGGTTCTCAGACTTTTTCCCTTGGAGCCACCATGAGTATCATAATGAATGTGAATAGTATTTGAAAGTCATTCATTGCAAATACTTATCGTCTAAAAGTAAATATGACACACATAAAGAGTAGCTCTTTTCATTTACTCTTGGATTAATTTGCAAGCTTTCCCCCCATTTTCTTCATTTAGGATCCTTTTCTGTTTTCTTTTTGTTTCTTTTTTAATGAAAATATATTTTATTTCATTTTAGATAAATTATTCCCCACTGAGTGTGTTATCGTTATGTTTTTAGGTCAGACTTTTTTAATTGCTTATTCCTCGGATGTCCCTACTTTAGAATCAACTGAGAAGAGAGAAAAAAATAATAATAAATCTTAATTTTTCAGCACTTTTCAATTTCTCGAGGACTATGTGGAATCAATACAAGGAAGGAGGAAGAAATAAATGTTTGTTTAATAATACAATTTATTTAACCTACAATTAAATTTAAGTGAATCTGGAAAAGAATTAAATGGACAGAAGAAAACCAGTGGCTCTCCACCGAAGGGTGGAAAAAGCTATTTTTTATAGCTTATACATTTTTTATAAAAATTTCAACCATCGGTGCTGCGGCGGATCCGAGAAATACCAAAAAAAATTATAATTTTTGTATTCTTCAAATATGATTGTTGGCGGAGCCGCGAAACAAGCTATAAAAAAAGTCTGACCTAAACTGAAAGCAATATTATAATGAGTATAATAAAATACTGTACATCAGATTTTTTTACTTTTATTTTTATTTATTTATTAATTGAGGGATTCTAATGGGTGGGCAATGCCTACTTGTAGACATGCCCCTGCTCCATGACCTTCTGTTATTGTCTAATGGTTATGAAAGAGAGAAAACAGACTAACTCACAAAATACTGCTCACAAAAATGTAAATTACTGCTACCTAATTAAATATCCCTATGTAATGCAATGTAAACAGCATGTGTGCAAACATGATAGCGAGGTAGGTCAGAATAACTGGTGCAGATTAATTACACTGCTCTAAACAAATAAAGGAAACACTTAAACAACACAATGTAACTCCAGGTGTTCCCTTTATTTTTTGAGCAGTATATAAGAGACCTGACTGGTAACAGTTCTGGTGTTAGGTGAATGGTGGAGAATAAAGTGCAGATGTACATGGTAATGTGTATATAGTGTACCCACATACAGCGGTGTAAATAGTTTTGTTAACCTACTAAATGTAGCAGTAAAGTACAATCATAGACAAAAAAAATACTCACCAAGAAAGAGTTTTTGGAATCCAATGTGGACATGTAGTGATGATATGTGTAAGTGATTACAATATTGGAGCTAAAGGTAAAGATTAAGATTAGATTAAGAGCACCTCTAGCCAGTTTACAAGATGACAAAGTTGGGCATGGAGGTAAACGGGTTCTGAATGGATCTATATGGTTCTGTATATCCTGCAGCACGTTTGCCCACAGATGTTACAACTGGGCCTGTAGATCCTGCACACATGTTGTTGAAGCTGGGGTTTTAATTAGTCCCATAAATGCTTGATTGGCAAGAAATCTGGTGAGTGGGCAGGCCAAGGAAGTGTTACAATCTGGCAAAGACATTAGTGTGAAACCCTTGATGCATCTGGGTGAGCATTATCCTGCTGAAATAAGCCAGTTGGAAGCCCTGATCGCTGATTTGTTAGTGTCTCTCGTATCATTACTAGGGGTGACAACTGTCATGTACAGTAGATCTCCAGTTTACAATGCCTCCATAGTCGATCCCAAACAGGACTTGGATTGGTAGCTAAAGGTGATACGGTTACATCTGTAGCAGTAAATTGTGACAACAAACGGTTAAGATATTTGCAAAGCCTTAGGGTGTGTTGTGTTATATTTACACACTGAACGAGCATGTGATAGGTGTGCTAATGGAAACACTTTAATTTAAGTAGAACCCAATTAAATGTACCTCGAGTTTAAGTATGAGTAATCCTCACATAATGATTTCATATAATTATCTGTAACATTCTATATACAAATTACCTATAAATAGCTGAGTTTGGTGCAAAAGGCCATTAGATCTGAAGACTTTAGCAGACTTTAAAGGAAAGGAACAATATAAATAAAATGTAATGCAAGTATGCTTTTTTTTAACCTCATATTTGTTTCTGAGGCAAAACAAAGAATTTAGGCCTCTTCATGTAGTCCTTTTGCAGCTCCAGATTTTGGGAGGCCCAAAACATTTTATGCTCAGAGGAAAAACTGTTACTGTCCTAGATGGCTGCCCATAATGCAAATAACTGCACTGTGAAGTCTAATAAATAAAACAAAAGGCTGCATCACATTTTTTCCAAAAACTTTACTTCATCTAGGCTCATTTGGACAAAGATCCTTTTTCTTAACTCACTCTGTCTTGTCTCTGATTCATAATGGTACCATAGTGGTGTACAGATTTATTTGTTTATTTGTTATTTGCGAGGCAGTGTCTGGTAAACCAATGACAGCTGGGAGCTTAAACACAAGATGTTTATGCTTTCTAGCAAGCAGTACGTAAAATACAGGTCTGTGTAACCTATGGATTATGTCATCTGAAGCTTGTTGTTAACCAGACAGGCCCTCTTTTTATTTTACCTGCTAGGGTTAGGGTTACTGCTACTGTAATGTAAATATAGAAAGTATTTTCTGATTTTATGTTAAAGTCGTGACACTTAACGGATACGAATGAATGACCTGATACTTTTGTTACCCAGAAACCAAAATTGAACAGATACTAATAGTATCAGCCTGATCAATCAAATGTGTTCAACTAACCATAGGACAGGTAGATACACTTATGAACACCATTTCCACCTTGGAACAAACAAATAAAGCCATGCACACAAGCGGAATGTACTTTTGAGTCATTTGTGTACATGGTAATGAATGTAATGATCAATCAACGCACACACACACACACACACACATATATCTCAAATAACTTTTCATATGCCAATATAAACACTATTTCCAGTATTCTTCTAGACTTCTGCTTAGTTCAGCACTGTTGCTCGAAAGCAGATAGTCTGGAGCTACAGGTTGCTAGATGTGTGAAAGCATTTGAATAATTATGTAATCTAACTCTTTTATTCCAGAGCTGGATTCCAAAGCTGATAAAGAAGAGAGTATGCACAACATTTGTTGAGGATGCCCTCAGGTATGCCTCTGCATTACTGCACCGTGCTCCTGCATGCTCTAGTGTACAGCTTGTGTCGCCAGTAAGTGAGAGAGTAATGAATGCGATTTGAACATGATCTCACTTGTGGAGCTCAAGAACAAAACAACTCTGTTTTGTTATTAAGCAAGCCAATGTAATCCATATTTATAAAACGTGCCGTATCTTTACTGAGAGATTTACTTGGTCATGTGCAACAGTTTAGGAAAGGGCCATGTTTGTTTATTTTTCAACTGAAAAGAATTTTAAGGAACTTACATAGGACACATTTCTCCAATTGTTAATGAACCATTAACAAGTCAGTTCAGTTTGAGACCGTACAAAAAAACTCTGTACCTTCAAATAGACACAAATGTGTCATACTGTAACGTTTGTCTTAATGTCTTGTCACTTATATAGTCAACAAAAAGTGAGATTTATCATGACAAGAGGTCATAAAAGCCCAAGCTCTTGCACGAAGCTTACAATAAACACTTGGATGAAGTGGTGAGTGAACCAAGGTGTGTCCATTAAAAAAATAGTTCGCTAAAGTTGGCCCAAACTCAAAACTCCAGTCACAAAAAGAATTAGGGAAACAGTTACATGCACTTCCTATTGCAGTAAGCATTTAAAATGCAAAAAGGATATACTGGTATGACTGTTTTTTACCAGAGAAACTGCTTAATTACAGAACAAACATGCAACACGTATTCCATCAACCCATATTTAATTGAATATACTACAAAGACAATATATTTAATTTTCAAACGAATACATTTTAATGCCTTTTACAAATATTTACTAATTTGAAATTTGTTGCCTGCAACGTTTTACTATTACACTATTTACTATTACTACAAATTATTATGTTTTACACAATGCATTAGAATTGGGGTTGTAGAAAGAACAGAAAAAGCACATGTGCACACTAGAGCAGACCTAAAGTACCAGTTAACAACCATCTGATCAATGTGTTGCTTTAACTTAGTGTTTAAAAGGTGATACGACATTGCCTGTTCTGGAAATGAGTGAGTTTTTAATTAACCAGACTCATTCCCTCTTGGTTTTGTGTAGCCAGGGAGGTATGTTTATTCATGTTTATATTCTATATTCATATGTTTTTATTTATTTTCTTGTGAAAATACAATTTATATTTACATCGCTGGTATCTAAAAAAAGGCTATGCGACTGTCCAGTCAATGACCATTTCACTCAAAAACCTGTTTCACAGAACCCATTTACTTTGGTACCAGTAGAATTAGTTAAGCTGCTTAGTATTAAGCTGCTTATTTTTTAAGAACGTGTAAGAAATGACGATAAAACTGTCCTGTCGTAAGGATTGAACTGACTAAACACAGCAGCTTTTGCCAAGTACGTCTTACGTTTCTGCAGGGGTTTTCCCACTTACACCATGGCAACCCAGCCAAGTTTTTTGTACGTGGTTCATTTCATTGCACGGCTACTGTTATGGTATGGAGGTAATTTCACACAGTGGTTTCTATGGTAACGTATGTGATGCCTGTGTGCTGCTGCGTGACTAATTTCTACACTTTGTAATTTATTAACCCTTAACGGTCGCTGGTCACATCTGCCTGTTTAAGTTATGAATAATGACATTGCTGCAGATAAATGGCCCCCTGGAGTAATTTCTGTTGTGATGTGTTTTGTTAAGCTAGATTTTTTACTATGCTTTTGGGAATCGCACCTCATGTTAGTTGTATATGGTCTGCCCTCTAAAGCCACTTCACCAATAAGTGATACGGTTTTGCTGAATTCCTATGTTTTCTGTCTGTCAGTCTACTCAGAGACTCAAACCAGATCCCTGCAAAAGTTCTTTGAGTTGCAGTTATGAACCCATCCTGTCATGACCCATTATAGCCACTGGTGCTGGCATATGGCATAAAACAAACAAACTTCTCATATTTAACAATGGCTGAATCCAATGATAAATGTTTAGCTGTGTCATTTAGGGTGTAGTTAGCTGGTACAGGGTTGCCAGTCTTTTGTGTTTCTAGTTGATTAATAGTTTTGTTTGGTCATGCTTTTCCTTTCCACTGATACACTTCCCTGTATGACTGTTCTGTTGGTTTTGACTTTACTCTTGTTATCACTAGTTTTATATACTGAATGAATTACTCCCTTTTGTTGTGAGCAGTGTACTTCTGAGCAGAATCAAAAATTAGAATCAATATTATTGCATTAAAAAACATTTAGGTTAGATTTACTATACTTACTAACTTCACACAACCTGGCAAGAAGTCGTATAACATATTGCCAACAACATGCCAACAACATACCAAAACACACACACACACACACACACACGTGTGTGATGGTCACGGATAAGCTTGCCAAGAAAATGCAAATTTGACAACAGGTTTTTTTTTAAAGAGGACAGAGCACAAAGCTGGCTTTGGAGGTGGTGCCATATAGAGAGTCACTGAGGCATTTAGTAAAACCCACTCAATTGTACTCAATGGATTTGCCTCTGACTATTCCATGACGGTATGGCAAATGTGGGCAGCACGGTGGCTTGGTGGGTAGCACCGCTTGCCTCACAACAACAAGGTCCCGGGTTCAATCCCAGGGCTTGAGTCCTTTCTGTGTGGAGTCTGCATGTCCTCCCTGTGTCTGTGTGGGTTTCCTCCGGGTACTCCGGTTTCCTCCCACAGTCCAAAGACATTCATTGTCTAAATGGGACTTGAGTGTGTATATATAACTAGTTCTAATATAAGTGTGTGTGTGTGTGTGTGTCTCGCTGATATGGCTACTGATACCGATAGCGACGTTACATAACCCAAATAAACAAACATACAAACCTGGTCAGGGTCAGTGGCTCTGAACTTTTATGCCAGTCCATCACTGGGCCGGGTAGGCAGCGTTTTTGCAGCACTCGGCTGTAATAGTTGTTACGAGATGTGGTGTTTTTTGTAGGACCCAGGTCTGCGGGATAGACGTGTCCCACAACGTATAATAATAATGGGCAAATAATGTAGAACAACTTAAAAGAGATTGAGAGCGGAGCGTAAAGCTCCTAAATACAAAAAAACCCGAAAGGATAAAGGCGCGCCGCTGTGTTGCATCCCGACTGGGAGCAACGCGAGATCTAATAGCGAGAGGGCACCAAAGCACCAACGGGGCAAGTGTGCAGAGAGAGCACGACTTGGGACGTCTCACAAATGACGAAGGTGAGCTCAAATGCGCATGTAGCACGGGAATGCGTGTCCTATTTCGAGAGAGTAGCCGACCAGTGTGAGGCTAAAAAGAACACAAAACGTGCCGAAGCGCCAGGGGGCTACTGGAAGAAAAACGTCATGCTAATGTTTTGGTTAGCTTGCTGGACGATTAGCTGACTGTGAAATGGCTAGCGGAGAGAGCAAGACTGAGCTGGAACAACCAAGATCACCCTCACATCTCCTGTGTGGGAATATTTTGGTTTCCCAGACAGTTACAACAATGACGGGAAAAGAATGATGGACAAAATGAGAACTGTGTGTAAACTTTGCTTAACGCGAGTATCAAACATCGGTGCTAATACTACCAATATTCAAACTCATTTGCAGAGACACCCTTCCAAACGTGTCACTTAACGGAGAAAAGAGAAAACACAAGTCGCAGCATTTAAGCAGCCGCCAAGTGGCGATAGTGAACGGGCAAAGCAAATTACTCACGCCATAGGGAAGTTTATAGATTCTGATTTACAGCCCTACTCTGTTGTAGACGATCCTGGATTCTGTTATTTGCTGGTAATGGAGCCTCGTTATAAAATTCCATCTCACACTTTATTTTTATTTTAAAAAACTTCCAGTCATCCGTTCCAAAAATGGAGTTTGTATCGGCCTCTGTGACCTCTATGTCAAAAAAATTAAATAGAAATTTAAATAATTTTCTTTGTCTATGTTGTATCGAAAATGTATCGTATCATGGAGCAAAAACAGCAATACGTATTGTATTTTTTGTGTATCGTTTTGCTCCAACTGGTCACACTTGCCAATTAACACTGTGAATCCACAAGCAGAGGCGGGAGTTAAAGAGCAGAAATCCATCATTCAATACAGATCACTTACCCATTAGATTTGTAGCTCTTTGTAGACTTTTTTATGTAAGTTACTCATGTTTGTGTGATTGACCTTCTTGCATATTTGTAACAAGCTGGAAGTGGAGTTTGTAAGTGTACCCACCAGTACGGTAGTACATCTTTATTTGTCCTCCCACTACCTGTTAATTTTCTCTCAACCTATAACTATAGGTTACTACTGTATAATGGTAAACTGGGTCACCCTGATGCCTCGAGTCTGTCTTTAAACTGGCTGATCGTCTGTGTTGTACAGGTACATTCAAAACCTTACCTACTTTTACGTGGTACCGTTATATATTGGTTCAAGGGACTTTCTGATTGGCATAATGTATCCTTTATGACATGCGCTAGATCTTGTTTATTACTTCTAATGAATCTGAAGAAACAAATGCGGAGAGTGTAGGTAAAGGTAAGAAGCCATTCAGAACTCCATTTGTTTTTGCTGTTCTCTTAAGCTGTAGCAGGTTAGCGGTTGGTATAAAATAGCCTGCACTTCTATAGCAGAAATTCAGATAGAGGACGTTTGGATTGCATGGTTTTGAATATAATATAACCCTTATTTAAATATTTGTGAGGCACCCCTGGTGTGCTACTTCAACCTTGCCTGCGTGAAGAGCAGAGGGTTCCTGAACTCAACCTTGACCCAAGACACTGTTGATGCCACGGATCATCAGATATTATGACAGAACTGGACCTCGCCCTGCCAAGGGCAGTACACAAACCAGACTGGTTCTCATCCCACCTCTGACAAGGTGAGCTTTGTCTGTTGGTCAGGATGCTCGGCGTTTTACACTGGGCAGGAGTTCCTGATTCGGGTCTCTGGGTTTCTTCTTTCTGTGTCTCAGATAGTTTTTAGCCTGGCCCCTCACTTGGGCTCCAGATTCTGCTTTTCGTAAAGCCACATTGTGACACTTTTTGTTGTTTTAAAGCGCTATACGAATAACATTTGATTGAGCACAGCTGTGATGTCACAACACATGTACAGCTTATGCCCCAATTCAAAATACCACATCAACGGCGCCCAAAATCCGAACCCAGAAACACAGCAGATGTGTATAGAAATACACACAACAGATGTCTGAGCATGAGCAGAGCGTGAGATCGCACATATAGCTTTACCCAGATAAATAAACAAGACGTTCACGAGTCGGCGCTTGAAGCCACACCCTGCCTCTCTGCTTACATACACACACACACACACACACACACACACACACACACAAACACACACACACACACACACACACACACACACAGCACACACACACACACAGCGCACACACACACACACAAACACACACATTCTCACACAAACACACACATTCTGGAGCACAAGTATTCAGTCCTATCTTGCACCTTCTCATTCCAACCAAGTGGCAGCTCCACCTGATTCCAGTTGTTTAATAAATTCATCTTGGCCTTCAGGTGCCATTGTGCTTAGTTTTCTGGGATGACAATCTGCAGCCACAGAGGCAGACAAATTTAAAGACACCTGTGTTAAAGGGTTTCTAAAAATCTGCTATGAGCTCAGCTAAATAAAATGCTTTGACCGCTCATTTTTTACTGAGCGTCAACTGATTAAGACGTTTTGAACTCAGGACAGAGAAAAATGTTCATTTCAAACGTATCAACAAATTGATGCTTAATATCCAAGATTTTCCCAACACCATCCTGACTGTATTTAGGAATGCTTTATGGGATATCATAGTGTACCAGTATTAATCAAATAGACAAGTGAATTTTTAATACATTGATTTATTTCACATCATCATTCAACCAATTCAGTCAATTTCTTTGCTATTGAAAATGAGTCAAATCCCACTGCTACCCTGAGCCTGAGGTCGGATTGACCCGAGGATCGCTGGAGCTATAATTCAACTGCACTAACCACTTCCGCCATAGTGCTGTCCCACAAAAAATTATTCTCATATAGAAAATAATATACTACTGAACCGAAATCCATGCACAGATCCAGGGTTGCAAATTAAATATGGTGATACTATTAATGATAATCTACCCAATCTTAATCATCTTAATCTACACATTAATGAAGTCTACACAAGGGCGGCACGGGGGCTCGGTGGGTAGAATCACTGCCTCACAGCAAGAAGTTCCCAGGTTCGAGCCCAGTGCGGAGCGGCCTGGGTCATTTCTGTGTGGAGTCTGTATGTCCTCCGTGTGTCTGTGTGGGTTTACTCAGGGTATTCTGGTTTTCTCCAGGGAGTTATGTAACTCCAGCGAGTTATCTGATCATTTGGTCAAAATTTTGGTAAGAAAAGGCTTCCTGTTTCGTATTAAAGCATGTGTTGTGCACTGATTTCATCACCATGTGCTGGTTTGTGGTGGAAAATAGTGTGCATATATATATATATATATATATAAAGTATATAACAATATATAACAAAGCCATGTATGCATTGTGCATACTGTGCAGTATCTGCATATATATCTGTATTGTGCAGAAGGTGTCCACAATTGCTTGGCCATATATGTAGCTTTAAGTGCATGTGAGTCCCCGGTCTCGGTTCACACAGAGAAGCCTGTGTGCTAAATGTAATCACGTCGCATCATGTAGCATTAGCTGTCCATGTTGAAAGCAATGAGTCTAATGACTGAGCTTCCATGGCCAATGTTTAGCCATTTCAATCAAGCTTTATTTAAGCCCAGAGCCCAACCGGGACCAGAGTCTGCCCCTCAAACATGATTAAATACACTGTCTGTTGGACCCAGGCATCGCTGGACCAGAGTCAACACACCTGGCCATAAGTAGAAGAGGGTCCGAGGGCGGTTTAATGACCCCTGAGCTCTAGAGAGTCAGTCCATAGAGAGTTAAAGAGAGAGTGAGGAAGAGGGAAACCTGTCTAACACACTTACACTCAAAAAAGGGTTCATGTAACACACACACACACGCACACACACACACACACACACACACACACACACACACACACACACACACACAGGAATATAGAATGAAGCAGGCAGTGCTGGTGCTACACAACCCTAGAAATTTAGAATCAATCACTGTCGGTGTAGACTTTGACATGTTCTCCTCATACATGATCAGTGTTCTCATTCCTGTCTGCGGGGGACATTTTGCATGTTCTTTCCATATCTGGTCTTTGAGATTTTGGCATGTTCTTCTTATAGGTATCCTCTGTGCAATTTAGCATGTTCTCATCATACCTGACCTTTGTGCGACTTTAGCATATTCTCTACATACACTATATATACTTTTGCATGTTCTCCTTATATGAAGCATCTGTTGATTTTAGCATGTGGGGCTGTGTGGGACTTTAGCATGTTCTCTATAGCTATGGTCGATGAAAACTTTAGCATGTTCTCCTCAAATCCGGTCTGTGTGAGACTTTGCGCATTCTTCTCATATATTTTATATGTACTTCACCCAGTTCACACAGCTGATCAATGTGGGACTTAAGCATGTTCTCCTCATATCTGATCCAAGTGTGGATTGTTCTTCCCATACCTGGGTTCTTTATTCTCCTAATATTGTATATGGTATTTATAGACGTACCATGCTCTCCTTATATCTGTGGATTTTAGCATGTTCCCATATCGGGTCTGTGTAGGACCTTAGCATGTTCTCCGCATCTGGTCTGTGTGGAATTTACAACATTCTCCTTATATATGATCATTATGGATTAAGCATGTTCTTCATATGTCTGTTTGGACTTTAGATCATTCCTCCTATATACTCTATATATACTTTATTAAGTTCACATCTGGTCTCTGTGGGATTTTAGTATGTTCTCCTCATATCCTTTGTCTGAGACGTTTGCATATTCCCCTCATATTCGGTAGGGTACTAAAAGGTTCTCTGGTTTCCTTTTAAATCCTCACTAGTTTTTTATAGGTATATTATACTGGTATTTATAAGTTTTCAAATGCCCTGTGATGATCTGAGAGTATGTAGCCTGTTCTGTCCAAAGCCATTGCTAAAATAAGATGGTGGAATTAATGTTAAATACCAAAAATGTCACAGTTTTATAAACATGCAAACATTTCTCACAGCAAAGAGTTCTGTGCAGAGCTGAGCATCATAATGCTAGCTATAAGGAGTCTGGAGGCATCAGGCTCAGGACTGTGCAGGAATAACACAGAGGAAACTTGCATGGAAAGATGTAAATAAACCAACTGATGAGGAGAAACAAGGCCCAGGTGAAGGTAATTAAGGAAATGAACCGATGACGGGATAAGGGCAGAGAGCAGGTCCGACGTAATGAGAAAGTGAATCATAATATTCAGTTTAAAACAACTACTACTACCAATAAGCAGCGAGCCAAGTTTTTGTTCTCCCTGTGTCCCACTGTTCGTTTCGATTCTCAGATTTCCTAAATGATCTCTGGCTAGTGCAGTACTGGAATCCAGTTTTAACCTCATTTTGTGCTCAGATATCGTTGCAGCGACCAGCCAAGTCCAATGTGTCTGTCTGAGGTAACGTTAATTAAAACCTGTTTTTTTTTCTAATGCTACTGAATATCCACAATCCATTCAAACAGAATAAATCAGTCCCTTCTCTACATGTCTAAATAAATCTGGCACCACTGAATAAAGACCGGCTAATGTGGGAAAAATAAGTTACTGCTCTTCTTGTTTAGTCTACAATCATTTAAACTATTTATGGTGAACAGTATGAGGAACTGGGAAGTGTGCAATTTTACCTGTTTGCTTTAACTAGTTTAAACTGGTATAATTTAGGTTACATTTTTTGCATGCTCTTTTAATGTGACTTCATTTTGGGACATTTGATTAAGTTAAAAAAAGGAAGGGAAACAGTCAATACCATCATTTGCATCCAAAAGATACAATGCCTTAGTTTGTCTGTATATTATTTAATGTTATACAAAAAATAGAATGAAATATTATTCAATAATATACCATGACAAATAAATGATTTAATTTTCACGTTTCTTCTTATTATTAGTGCATGATAAAACATTTTATTGGTCTCGGCCACAGTCTTCAGCTACTTAAAGTCTTGGTCTTGACTCACACCTGATTTGTCCCGTTCTCAGGCCTACTAGCTCTAGGTATGTGCTGGTCAGTGATGAAGTGCCGTCTTGGCTGTGTTTCGCTCTCAGAGTGAACATGACCAGATTGAACCAACTGGTGAAATTTAGAATGAATGAGCCAGTTCATAAATCTCTGTTAGAAAGACATGATAATGGGCACTCAAGATAACTGGTGGCAGTGGTCAAATATGGTAGTTTATCACCATGGAGATCTGGATTGAGACTCAGTGGTTCCTTTGGACTGGAACTGGCTATGTCTGATGAAGAGAAGATCGGGTCAGGACCATCCCCATGCTGCTACAACAATGGCCCATTCCACCATGAGGGCATGCTCATGTTGTAGAAGTCTAAGTCCTGCAGGTATAAAGGTGTCTTAAAGTTTTACATAGGCAATCACTGGCCCCTTAATAGAGTTAAGTTGGCATAGTTAATGGTATGATGAGAATCAGGGCCATCTTTTGCCTCCAGAACATCTTTAATCCCATCTTTAATCCCCCTAGAGAGGCTGTCATACAAGTCCTAAATGGTTTGCGGTTGGATTGGATTTTCTATAAGCAGAACAGTTCTTAGAGGGATGAAGGACATGTAGGTCTACTTCACAGTCTGATATCCAGAACTTCCCTTGAGGTTTAAATGAAGTTTAAATCTGGCAATTGAGGTCTTGGAATAAGCTTCATCCAAACCATTTTTTTTTCAAATCATTTGAGCAGTTTGTACGGAGGTATCATCAAGCAAGAATATGGCAAGATCATCAGGCAAGAGTGTTTGCACCACAGGGTGCAGCTGGTCCTGTAAAATTGGCTCATATTTAATTGGCTGTTATATGACCATGCAGAGCAATCATGGAACCTAATGATTTCCATGAGATGCTGCTCGTATCATTATGGATCCCCCACTGTACTTCTTAACAGCTGGCAGCAGACGCTGTGGGCTGATGGAATTCTTCGGCTTCTTTCAATCAGAAATCCAGCCAGATAAAAGTCGACTCATCAGGGCAGATTAGTATTGCAATTGCTCAGCGCACCAGGATTTGTTTCCTTACACCACAGACTTTGATGCAGCCTTTTCACACGCTTGTTTTGCGTTTCGTCTTTACGGCTCTTCTGACTGATCTTCTGTTTTGTAAGACATTAAAGAAAAGATCACGTGGGTCTTAAAAGTTCACATGTAGCAGACGCCCTTATCCAGAGCTACTTACAATACATACAGTCTTACAATCCAAGCAATTGTGGGTTAAGGCCCTTGCTCAGGAACCTAACTGTGGTAGCTTGACCGAGGTTGGACTTGAACCCTGGACCTTCTCATCCATAGTTCAGTATTTTAACCACTAGGCTACCACAGTCCCACATGCAGCATAGTTAAAGGCAATAATAAAAAGGGTTACATAGCTATGAGAGCTCCCATGGGAGGTCACTAAATGAAAAGCAAGCAACCATCATCCAACATCACCACATGTCTGAGACAAGCCCAACAACCCTGCTCAACACAGCAGGCCCAACCACAGGCCAAAGAGCAGAACAGAGAAGGCAAGCCAGAGACAATTCCAGATCCCAGACAAGATAACAAAAAAAATAACCAAAGTGAATTTTTTTTAGCAGAGAGCTTAGAAGTGGGGTAAAAATGAAAAGGTGAAAGACAGACAAAAAGCAAAACATAAAGAGAAAAGAAAGAGAAAGTGAAAATGAAATAAAGTTAATAGTAAACAAAAGAATGGAAATGCACAAAAAAGAAAATGTAAATAACAACTGAAGAACAAGCATTAGTGAAAGAAGGCAAGATGAAAGATGGAAAAACATTTGCGAGAGACAAAGACAAATAGAGAACATAAAATCAAGGCGGATAATGCACTGAAAGAGAGAAAAAGTACAAAAGAGAAGAAAAGAAAGTGCATTAGTGACAGAAAGGCAACAAAAAAGAAATAGCTGGAAATAGTGTGAAAGATTGTAGGAGGGAACAAAATAAAGGAGATGTGCTGAAATAAATAACATAATGACAAAGCATTAGAGAAAAAAAATGAAAGCTGGTATAATGTATGAGAAAGACAAAGATTGTAATAGTAAAAAAAATGCACAGAAATAGAGGAAAAGAAAAGACAAGAAAGATAGACAAAATGAAAGAAAGATGAAAATGATTGTAATGTTGGACAAAATAAAGGATATGTGCTAAACAAAAGGAGAAAAGAAGCGCTGAAAGAAAAAGAAAAGACAAGGAAAAAGCATTAGTGAAATAAAAACAATAAAAGAATAAAATATGAAAATAACGTGCGAGACAATGACTGCGGAACAAAATAAAGGAAATGTACAGAAAGAGAGGAAAAAGCGTTTGAGAATGAAATTGTGACTGTAAAAGGCTAAATTAAATGACTCCGCTAAAAGAGTGACAAAGGAAGCAAAGAAAAACTAGTATTATGGTTAAGACAAAAGAAAGGGAACGATTGTACCAGTGAGGAAAAGAACCAAAACTTTCATTTAATGAATAAATAAATAAAGAAAGATTACATTGGCACAAGATAAGAAATCGATGATGTGAGTAAAATTCTAATGTTGTGAAGCGGGTTTATATAAACACACCTATTGAATTTTTCATATTGTCCAGATCAGAGGTAAAAAAAAAAGAAACACAAAGAAACGAAGAGAAAGTAGCTTTGTGGGTTTTTTCCTTAATTTGTGGCATTGTTTATGTAATCCTCATCTCCATAATAACACATGAATGGTTCTTCACTTCAAAGCGATCTGCCTTTTTCCCGCTATTTTATATTCTGTATTATCTTATAGTTCTTCTCTTTTACACACACACAAACACACACACACACACACACACACACACACACATTATTTGCAGATGAGAAGTTCCAGGTGGCTTGGTTTGTTCTGAGGTAATGCACGACCCTTCTGTTCAGCATCTCCCATAATCTAATTATACACAGATTCCTCTGTACTACAAGACTGCTGCTCTATAACACAACCATGGCTCTGTGTGTGTATGTGTGTGTTTGTGTGTGTGAGGGAGAGAGGGAGAGAGGTAATCCCTTTTTACTGTGTTTTTTTGCAGAACAATCTGTAGGACTACATTTTGTGAAAATTAAACGAAAAGTCAAATGAGGGCTGGATTACTGATAGAATGGAATAAAGAAATAGAGAAAGAAATGAAGCCAGAATAAAAGATGGAGAAAGAAAGAAAAATGGAGAAAGAAACTGAGTATAATGCACAGGGAAAGTAGAAAGAAAGAAACAAACAAAAAGAACGTAGTCAGGAAGAACATGGATCAAGAGAAAAATGGAGGAAAGAAAGTGAAAATTGTGTGGGAAAAAAATGAATATGGGGTGAAAGAATTGGGAGGAAGAAATAACAAAGTAAATAATACTGTGTGAAAGAATGAAGGATCAAATAAAGAAAAAAAAGAAAAGGATAAAGGCTGATCAAAGTAAAAACATAAGTATAGTTTAGAAGAGTATTTTAAAGGAAAAAGAGAAATATTTAATATGGGGGGGAAATGAGGTAGAACAAGAAAAAGACAAAAACAGAAAGTTAAAAATCATAGATTGCATGGGGAAATACTGTAAGAAGGAAAGAGAATATGGTACAAAATAAATAAAAAGGTAAAAGAAAGACAAAGCAGGAAAATGAGAGTAAAAAAGAGAAAAATAAAATAAGGAATACATGGTGCAGCAAGAAGGGTTTTTAATTTCATAAAAAGTATCCTGGTACTTGATGGATAATGTCAGATTTGCCATTATTGATCCTCCACTACGCTTTTTAATAGGTTATTTCTTCTATCTATTATTTAGGTCCAAATCACCAAAGAATTTAACCAAAAAAGTCCAACCAATAAATCCTGATTTCTCTTCAAGTTTCAGAGAGTAGCACCTAGAAATCTCCAGGCTCTTCCGTCTTTCTTCTGGCACACGTTCCAAACAGTCTGTTAGACTTGGAGGTGGCCTCTAGTAGATTTAGAGAGTTGGTGACCCCAAAATGCTCTCATTTTCCTGCAAACCTTCAATCCTGAGCCTTATCCCCTCTTCAACCACCGTCCTGGGGATAAAAGAGGATTCATTCAGGAAGCTTCAACCTCATCCAACTGAATAGGAGCATTTTCAGACCCAGACCTATTTTAGAGGCTTTGCTTGATTTATAACGGTGAACACAGTTTTGTCTTAGTTTTATTCGTATATTATCTAAAATTCCCCATAAATTGCTATGGGAGTTTGGCCTGTGTCACTTCATATTTATACCCTAATAAAACAAAGTCAGGGGTGGCCTGTTAGGAGTTCCTTAATGTTCAAAACAAACATTAA
The DNA here is from genome assembly GCA_034780495.1 of Parotocinclus cesarpintoi. Lineage (NCBI taxonomy): Eukaryota > Metazoa > Chordata > Actinopteri > Siluriformes > Loricariidae > Parotocinclus > Parotocinclus cesarpintoi. Next base: position 17,381 of record JAUZSV010240159.1, read on the forward strand.
AAAAAAATAAATGGAAACCTGCTGTGAATAATTTTTTACTCATAAGAATTTGTAGCAATCGGTTATTGTGAAGTGGTTTCGCTCAAAACACCTTTGATAAGAGTTTTTTGATTCACTTTTAATTAAATTGACTTCAATCCAATGGTGGATTTCTCTCATGTTTTCTTATTATAGGTGTGAAATGAAGAAAAAAATAGCATTTTTTATTGTTCTTACATATTGGCAGGCTCTTAAAGGAATTGAATTATTATCCATCCATCTATTATCTTCTGCTCAATCCACACGGGGTCATGGGCCAGCCGGTGTCCACCCTGCAACTCTGGGCACAAGGGCAGGAACAACCCGAGATGGGGCACCAATCTATTGTGGGGCACACACCAATTAACCTAACACGCATGTGTTTGGACTGTACGGGTATACCGGAGTAAATCCACACAGACACGGGGAGGACCCAGACTGCTCCACCCTGGGATCGAACCCGGGACCTTCTTGCTGTGAAGCAGCCGCGCTACCCACCAAGCCACCGTGCTGCCTCTATTATTATTATTATCATTATTATCATTATTATTATTATTATTATCATTATTATTATTATTATTATTATTATAATTATTATTATTACTATTATTATTATTATTATTATTATTATTATTATTATTATTATTATTATTATTATTATTATTATTATTTCTAAGTTTTCTATTACAACTGTTTTATTGTTAAAATCAAATGCTACCCCTACTACAACTTGTACTACTGTACTCTTTATTAAGTACATCCCATTCATATCTTTATAAACCTTGGTGCAAACTGTGTACAGTGTGTGAATAGTGAGGTTTAAAGCCATGTGATGAAGATGGTCACAACATAAAGAGGGAAGAAATTCCCACATTCAGCCTCCGTTAGCCTGTCACATCTGATCCCAATCACAATAACAACCCAAGGCTGCTTCTCCATTCCTCCAGAAATATGCTGGACAAAATCAATCTGCCTTTTTGATGCTTTGAAAGAAAATCATTTACGCAGTTAGTCTCTGCGTTTCTTCCACCCCACACCTCCTCAGCTTCACCCCTTTTTCTTGTCTTCATCACTTTTGCTCTGTCAGGAAACTGCAGTGATGCTCTTATAGTTTTTTGTGTGATGTCACATGGTGAATTTTATAAGTATAGTATAACTACTAATATATGACATGTATAGTCTACTGGGTGTCTCAAAATGTATATGAAGTCCTGAATTGTGTTTCAGTAGCGTTATAAATTAATATTGATAGAAAATATTTGAAAAATATACTCAATATATGTTAATTACACTATTTATTTACAATAATTATGATTAATCACACTTTTGCACACTTTTTGACACTATTTTTCATATATTTAAAGCACTATATATATTATGTTTATATAAATAAATAAATACAAAAACACAGTACCAGAATTTAATATTTTTAATGCAAATCTTTTGTGCCAGACATGTTGTCAAACTACAGCAAACTTTGTGTTTATCAAACAGAATGCATTTTCATTCTAGGAGTCTAGGGAAATAATTTTAAATCATTAAATCATTTATTTTCTCTATAGTCTAGTAGTGCTATGATACTGTATATACAATATATGGAAGAGTGATTAATGTATGGAAGAGTGATTAATGTATGGAAGAGTGATTAAAGGACCATTTTAGACACAGCCTATAAGTGCCTCACAGTCAAATCATGAAAATGAGCTTTATCATTGTCTTAACCGATTATCCTAGTCCTAGTAAGTGACATCTATGCTCTAACCTAACACATGTCTTTTTAATTTGGGAGGAAACCGGAGTATTTGGAGAAAACTCACACAGACACAGGGAGAACATGCAGATTCTACGCAGGCATAGCCAGGGTTGAGATTGAACCGGAGATCTCAGAGCTGTAAGGTTATTAACACATTTGAATTCTGATACCAATTATCTGAGGTAAATGTGAAGAAGCATAGTGTTGCTACATGCTACATGTGTCTTTCCATTGTTTGTATAAAATATTTGGGTTTTGGGTATAGCTAAATCACAAGATTTAGTTCCAGTTTCTGATTTTTCCCACTTGAGCAGCCAGTTTATAACTAAAAGCACTAATTTACATTTATGCCATTTAGCAGACGCTCTTATCCAGAGCGACTTACAGTTAATACAGTCTTACAGACCAAGCAGTTGTGGATTAAGGGCATTGCTCAGGGACCTGACTGTGGTAAAGGTGGGATTTGAACTCTGGACCTTCTGGTCCATAGTCCAATACCTTACCCACTAGGCTACCACAGCCCCCCCCACATTGACAAGTTCAATATGGATGCAGTCTAAAAGTGATGAGATTTAGCATTGCTTTAATCGTTTGCACTTCTGCAGCCAATTCCAAATGAATGGAAAAAGTAAAATAGTATCTTGGGAGGATATTTTAAAAGTAGTAACATTTACTATGACACCAGTGTGATTGTTAATTGTGCTCGTAATCAATAACTAACTACATTTTCTCTACGAGCTTATGTTCTGGTACTAGTTCTAACACAACGCGCTACGATGTTTCTCCACTGCAGCATCACTCTACTAGTTTCCATCAACAGAAACCAGTCCCACCAGGTTCAGGTCACCTCAGAGGGCAGTAACTCTGTCCATCCTTTGATTGTAAGGGGACAATGTGCCAACAAGGACGTCTTGCTGAGGAGGACTCTTAAAGTGACTCTGTGTATTGGATAAAATCATTACCAATATGCATATATATA
>JAUZSV010240160.1:0-12360 GCA_034780495.1 Parotocinclus cesarpintoi
CTCTTACCATCTTGGCTTCTGAGAGACACTGACACTCTGAGAAGCTCTTTTTATACCCAATCATGTTGTCAATTGACTTAATTAGTGTTAATTGGTCTTCCAGCTGTTCGTTATATGCTCAATTTCCTTTTTCCACCCACTTATTGCTACTTGTCCCAACTCTTTTGGGATTTGTTGAAATTTTGAAGCAACATATTTTTCCTTTAAATTGTTACATTTACTCAGATTAAACTCCACATCATTGCAATCATTGCAGTTTTTATTCACAATTTGTTTAGTGTCCCAACTTTTTTGGAATCCGCTTTGTGCCTATGAGTCCCAAAACTGTATTGGTTGGATTAGGTATTTAGAATATTGGCTATTAATACTAGTATGAGGTAGAGTGGTACATCGGTTCTCGACCACCTCAGACCTTGGAATTAGTTTTTGAGTCTCGGTTCTTGTTGTTTGCTTGGTACTTGAAACATATTCCCTTAATACCAAAACAAGAACCGAGGTACCACTATATTATTTACTAAGCACTTCTGTAAGTTTGCTTCCATTAAGTAATGTAAATGTTAATATAGATGTAAGAACAATATAGACACAATGTTACCTTGGCTCCCTCTGCTAAAGCAAAACCGCCTCATACGAGCAGACAGATCTCCCATGGCATACAATCTTGGAAATCCTTCCATGATATCAAAGCCTCTGTTAGAATGAAGAGAGGAAATGCAAGGTCTCATAACAGCAGTGATGTATATAAATGGACAATTGCTTTATAATGACTAAAACATTATTCACAATTCAGAAATTACTATTGTTAACAGTTGTAAAGTTCATGTTAGTGGTGTTTGGAGGTATAGGTATACCGTAGTTATTTAGAGCGGGTCTCTTAGCAGGAATGATGAAAAACAAGATACCCAGAAGGAGAGCCACAGTGGCATCAGTAGTATATCCTGGGTAGCTACAGAGAGAGACAAGTAATCAGTAATTAGAATTAAGTCTGACAACCAATTTCACAGCAATTACATGAAGTCTGTTTAGAAGTTATCTGCGATCATAAAAGACTTGGATATCAATTGATCTTAATTGGCAAAAACTAAAAGTTTACAGGAAATATGTGGTGCATATCTACAATGATCTTAGCACACTCACTCTGGGAATAGAGCTGTCCAGCCTGGCATAAAGCCAGGCTCTCTCATGAACCACAGCACTGCCATTAGAATGAATATAACAAGGGTGATCACCTCCTGTCGACTAGAGGGTCATAATTAATAGTACATGAGATTAGGATGAAAATGTATTCTGTCCCATAAATGTATGTATATTAAACTGTGCAATACTGTTTAAGCCTAATTATGAATAGCAGTACAATACAATTGTGCAAAAATCTACTTTTATACATTCTATATGAAATCTAGTTAAAGCTGCACAGTAAAGACCATGAACATTTTAGGTTATTTACAGTGCCTAACCTCATACGTCCCAGGGCTTTATACTGATCTTTGATATGGTTGGCTGCTGCCTTGTCTTCCACAGAGCTGCCTGTTCTGGAAGGCAGCATGTAGCGGAAACTGAGGAGAAAGCAGAAGATACTCTTCATGTCTGAATACGATATTCACAAGTGAAAACTGGAACAGCCTTATCCATTGTGTGATAACAGTCTTATCAGAACCTTGCAGAAGAAGAATGTTATAAAACAGTCTGTGAAAATTAAATAATGTCTAAAGAAATAAAAAAAACAGTCAATTCACTAACAATTTACTCTATCTCATATAACTAGGTGTCAAAAGCCAACGGTTTTAGATTATAATTAAAAATGATGCACAGTTTCATGTAGAGTTTTAATGAAAGTAAATAAAAGAGATAGACAATTGGAGGAATACTACTCACTTGGCACCCAGGAACAACAAGTGTAGCCATATCCAAGATAGAAAAAGTAAAATGAGGCAAACAGGCAGGGAGAATATAAACCAGTTTCCAAAATTAATTGACTTGCAATCTGGATAAAACCTGTAATGAAAAAATAATCCAGGTTGTAGATTAAATCTTCACACACACACACACTCGCACACACTTACACACACACACACGGATTTTACTTACTGATGCATATATTCAAGAAAGATGAGGTTAGAGGATGTCCCTAGCAGAGTACTCAGTCCACCAATGTTTGCAGAGTATGCAATTCCCAGACACAAACTTTTACACATCATGTGGTCTCGATGTGTCCTATAGTTTAAATGTAATGGCGAATTAGGCAGAGCCTGAGGAATATAGGGAAAGCATAGTTTAACTCATAAATCTACAAAATAAAACTTAAATCATAGATCACACATTAACCAGTCACATGGTGTACAAGAGAAACAATCAGGCAATCACTTCTGTGGCATGATCCTCCTCGGGTACGGTGAGAACCACTTCCTTAAGTTCTGGTTCGAGGCTGTATGGATGGAAAAAAGCATTTCTTAAAAACAATGACTATAAGATGCTAATAATGCAGTACAATAAATGCAAAACAAACTGTTTATCCTGTTTACCTCTTCAAATCGTTGACATTACTGACTTCTTCACTCTGCTCCTCAGCACCTATAACATGAAATGTTCATTTACATTTGTAATTAATTCGCGTTTATTAAACACAATTTTAACGAGGTTGGCGGTCCAGGTAAAATACTGAATGCACAACTAGATAGTCAAAGTTAACTTTTAAAATTATGAAACTAAATGTTGCCTAATTATTATCTGAGTTATAATTATACTAAGTCACTGACCCTCTTCCACCTGTAGAGCAGGATTGCAGATGCCCTTTGATCCCTTTTCTCGTTTGTCGCAGACCTGGCTCTCTGCACTCATGACCTGCTGCATCACTGCCTCTGCTATAGGCATCACCATGGCCACCGTGGAGGTGTTGCTCAGCCACATGGAGAGGAAAGCACAGCCTACCATGAAGCCCAACATCAACCTGGAGCAAGACACAGTGATGAGATTCCTCGGTTTACCCCTTCCAGGACCGTAAGGATTGCATGCACATAATTTGAGTGATTTTGACACAAAATTCCTATCAATTAAAACCCTTATTTATATAAATTCAGTGACATACTGAGTGGTTTTATACAAATTTGACTGCTCTGGGTTGTTTTAATCGCATTTGGTGTCCATTTAAAAGTATGGGACAAATATGTCCCTTGTCCCTCAAAGGGTTAAAAGTGTCTGACACCTTAAATAAATAGCTAATATACATAAAAACATTCTAAAACAAGTTGCCCTTAATACATATGTATGCAAAGTTTATATCATAAACATGTAGGCTATGTCATGCCAGACAATCTTGATCAGTAATTGAAAATGAGTCTGAGTGTTTTTAAGAATAGCACCTCATCAAATTGGCTCTTAATATAACATTAGCCTTCAGCAGAGAAAGAATGAGAACAGAGGATGGGGGGGATAAAGAAGACCCACATGCCAGGGTTTACTCCAACAAGGGTCACCAGTCTGAGTGCGATTCGGCGGTGTAGAGCCCACTTCTCAATGGAGGTCGCGAGACAGATGACCCCAAGCAGGAGTAAATGAAAGTCTTTAAAATACATGCTTGCAACCTGCATATGAGAATGTCCTGAGTTAGTAATAGACATAAACATAAACATAAAACACTAAACATAAAACATAAAACATGCAATATTTACTGATCATCTATAACATTAAAAGCACTGACAGGTGACGGGAATAACACTAAAATTGGGATGATCTGGACAATTTTGTGCCTTGGGTTTTGCTGGTCATGTACTTTGACAAGTACCACCTAACTAAATATTACTGCAGACCAAATACACCCGTTCATGGCAAAGGGGTGGCATGGTAGCGCAGTTGCCTCACAGTTTCAGAGGTCCCTGGTTTGAAAAACCTTGGACTCTGCCTTTGTGCAGTTAGCATGTCCTTCCAGTGGTGGTGTGTGTTTATTCCGGGTAATCTGGTTTCCTCCTGCATTCCAAAGACAGTGTTTTACATAAGCAAACAAATACATGAATAAACTCCATGGCAATGTTATTTCCTTATGACAGTGGCCTCTTAGCGGGTTTTTAAAATGAGTTTGTTACAAGATGTGGTGGTTTTTGGTAGGACCCAAGTATGCAGGATAGATGGAATCCCACGACGTATAATAATAATGGGGAAATAATATAGAAAAACTAAAAGGGGTCTAAGAGCGAAGGGTAAGGCTCCTGAACACAAAAAAACAAAAGGATGAAATGGCGCGCCGCTTGTATTGCGTTCAGACTGGAAGAAACGCGCGATTGCAAGAGGGCGCCAAAGCGCCAACGGGGCAGGCGTGCAGAGAGCACGATTTGGGACGTCTCCCAAGTGGCGAGGCACAGAGGTAATCCAAACGCCAGAGGGCGAAGGTGAGCTCAACCGCGCATGTAGCGTGGGAAAGCCATGCCGGGGCGCGTCTAATTAAAAAGTGTAGCCTGGTGGCAACTCTAGCTGGGGCGTGTCTCAGATCGAGAGGGCAGTCGACTAGAGTGAGGATCAAGAGAGCGCAGAGGGTGCAGAGGGGCCAGAAAATGGGCTCGGGCGCGCAAAGAGCGCGAACAGATCGCCAGGGGGTGAGCGTAACAGTGCGAGATGGGGCGCGTCCCATTCCAGACGGGCAGCCGGCTAAAGTGAGGCTCGTTAAGTGCCAAAGACGGAGGAGCATGAGCACAGGCGTGCGAGGAGCGCACAAGTACGGGACTGGAGACCCTTAAAGTGCCCCTAAAATACTAAATACCTTGAGGGTTCCCCCTGTAAGCGTCCATCAGCACTAAAAGCCACCAGAACGTAATCACTATCCCTAAAAGTGCGCGTAAGGGCGCGCCTACCAAATGAAGACGACCTGGGAGCGAACAGCGCTAAAACCCGCACCAAATTATAATTTTAATGTTATGCATGATCGGTTTATGCAGTGACAATGAATTACAAGCAAATCCATTTTTCCATAGAAATATATTAAATGATGAGTAAAGGTTACCGCTGAAGACTTCATAATGCCAAAGAGAGGGAAGAGCAGTGCTGGAAGAAGGGCTGTTACAGACAGAGGCAATGCTTCTGTCATCCAGAACACTGCCATCAGTACCAGAGTAAACGCACATTGTGCCACCTAAGGGATGTCAAATGTTAATTACAGCATTATCACTGTGTTGCAAAACAATCTAAAAAAAATTAAAAAGTGAAATGTTTCTCATTTGATCTTCATAATTAAAACACAAAACATGAAACTATCAAGTGTCACCAAATCATTTAAGTAATAAAATCCAGATATTACAAGATCAACCTATAGACAAAATGTTTACCACAGACAACAATAATTTTGCAATGTTCCCATATTTTACTGCCTTAACAAAAGGCAATGTTCAGGCCATAAATAATCATGTAATACCTATAAAGGTCACACTGTTAATTGAGGGTTTTACCTTTGGGTCACAGAAAGCTACATAAAGCCACTGATGTAAGTTGTACACTAAGCTGTAATTAGTATTCATTTGCAATGCTCATGTGCATTTATAGCTCTTGATTAAATAAACAAATATCTATATAAAAGAAAGCTACTGATATGTCATGAAAATAAAAGTATATGACCATTCTATCATTTATGCATGTATTTAATTTGATATTTTATAATATTATTCATTCTACATATCACTAAGACAACTCCATGCAGGGTCTCATAAACTATCTAACTAAAGTTGTGAATCTATAAATGGCTTACTTTTCAGTACATTTAATACATCTCAACATCTGACAGCTATTTACTGCTGTAATTTAATGATAATTTTAAGGTAAAATTGGGTAAGAGAGTACAAACAAGTTTGATATTTGATATTAATAAGCATTGTTTCATATTTAAGTTGGCAAATTCTCCTACGTTATTGAAATTAGATGCATTCAACAATAAGTCTACGTAAATGTAAGGTTTCAGCTGAAAAGTAGATTATTATCAACCTTTTCATTTTCAAATCTTACATGTAACCTTACTTTTTGCATTAAATGCCTTCAAGTAATACCTGTTGCAAGCATGCCCACACTTACCGGTGTGTTAACAATAAGAGGCAGCGGTAGCAATAACAGCGGTGTGAGAATGATGATGACCAGATTCCGATAGCTCCATAGTGCTCCAATAAAGGGCCTCATTATAGGGCAGGACAGTGTAAACTCTTACACAGAACTACTTCTTTATCAGTTGTGAAGGGACTTAAATAGGCAGTCAGAAGATGAGCTTTGCCCAAGTGACACCTTTAACCTACATTTACGAGTTGCAGACATGTGAGTTATGGATGCCACAACATGAATTCCTAAAAAGATTAAGCTTTAACATTCGTAGAATCTTGGTCATTTACTCTGGTGCGGAATGACCTTAGTGACATGCAAAGGGAGATGTAAGTAACAAGAGACACTGCTATGGTCTGTATAATAAATATCAGTGTTTAGATTACATTTAGCATTTTGATATGTTGACAATACTGTTGTATAAAAATGAAATAAATGAACAATTATCATGATGTGAACAGAAAACGGCTGCATTTAGTATATATAAAAGTACTACTTTTAATACTTAAAATAACACAGAATAATACATTTTAATATAGACATATCTACATGGATTCATATATACTGCTCACAAAAATTAGGTGATACTTCAAATATCTCATAATGAAATATCTCCTCATTTTTATAAGCAGTATAGTTGGTCTGGGCCTGTGAGAATATTTGCTCATTCATTCAGAAAAGCATTTGTTAGCTCAGGCACTGATGTCGGATGAGAGTGCTTGGCTTGCAATCTTCATTCTAGCTCATCCCACAGGTATTTGGTGGGGTTGAGGTCAGCGCTCTGTGCAGGCCAGTGATTTCTCCACACCAATCTCATCCAATCATGCTTTTAATGACCTTGCTTTTGTGCACTGGGGCACATGCATGCTGGAAACAAAAAAAATAACTTTCCCCATACTGTTCCCACAAATTGTCCAGTCAGGTCGGTAATGTTTTCCTGTCATTCGCCAGACCTAGACTCATCCAACAGCCTGCCAGTTAGAAAAGCGTGATTTGTCACTCTACATAGCACATTACTACTGTTACAGAGTCCATTGGCTGTGTGCTTTACATCACTCCGTCCAACACTGCTTAGTCATGGAAATCCATGCCATTAAGCTCCTAGCATACAATTCTGAGCTGATGAGAAGAAGAGAAGGTCAACAGGTTGTTGCTTCAATTTCACTGTGCTCCTCAGCACTCATTGGCAGCCATCTGTAACTTCATGTGGTGTGATGCAAATTGTAGTTCTGAAATTACAGGTTGTAATCTGTAGTCTTAAGAGCACCGATGAAGGATTAGAGGATGAGTAAAACAAACTTTGAAACAGCAGATGAGCTACTGTCACTACTGATCTAAAACTTCAATAGTACTGCTGTGTCTAATCCAATCATACCAGCACAGCACACATTAACAGACCACCACCACATCAGTGTCACTGCAGTGCTGAGAATGATCCACCACCTAAAAGGATCTGATCTATGGTAGTTAGAGGACAGGGGATTAACAAAGTATGTAGTGTAGAGATCTACATATGTAGTATGTAGAGAAACAGACTGACTATAGTCTGTAATTGTAGAGCTACAAAGTGAATCTATATCATAGGCGAAACTGATCAAATAAACAATGAGGTGTATCTAATAGTTATCTTATATCGTATATATTAAATGCCTGAAAAAAGCCAGTCAAAATATACAATAACAATGATTATATGTAAATAACAAGCTGGCAGCTAAGTTCCATTAAACCTGCTTGGCTAAAACAGATGACAGCCTTGAGCTGAAATCTTAAATTCCCAGAATAGCTTACTTCTAAGTAAATCTCTCCTTTCAATGGAAAAATCTGACTTTTGTGCTGTGTGGTGACTAATTTGACCAATGAAAATTAGAATCTTACATCTAAGAGAAGTTAACAATTAAAAAGCATGTGTTTTAGTTCAGCTGTCTTTGGAAGTGTTTTGTAACTTCTGTGAACCACAAAATCAGCTGAAAATTGTAAAATACTAGAACAGACTGGATGGGATTTTTGTATAAGTAAACTGTAAATTGCTTAGTTCGTAGACTTTTCTCTTTCTTCTGAGAATCAACTATCCTACTCAGGACCAAAAGCAGTTACTAGCATGCTCTTCCCATTAATCAAAGATCACTTTGCTCCTGAATAACTGTTAAAGAATAACAATGAACACAAAGCTATAAGTGATGCATGCTATTACACAATGCATACTGGATTTTCTTTTGCACTTACAAGAGGGTATTTGGACAATAAAAACACTGTGACCCCTGCTTTGTCTGCTAAGCCTCCTGTGGCACCTGTTGGCTACCATGGAAGACGCTCTGGAAGCTCCAGCCTCTGCCTGCAGCCACTAAGACTTTCTTGCCCCAGAACTTTCTTGTGTGGCCCCTGCGGTATGGTTCCAGGCTCACACGCCACAGGACTCCTGTTAGGTGCACTATCCCATGGCCTTTCAACCCCTGGCCACCCTTTAGGAACCACAATGGCCTCTTGCCCTCTTTGCCTTTTTGTTCTGCTCCTCTACCTCCTTGTGTTATCTGTCATTTATACATCTATACATGTATAATCAAGCAGTCAATCAAGAACTGGCACTTTGACAATTAAATGCTGGTAAAGCTACACTTTAGTCCTCCTTTAGAAGAAATTACATTTAAAAACTGCTGCAGTCAAACTGTATAATCTACAAATTGAGCTAAGGCAGTAAGATTAGATTCAGTGTATGACTCCAGTGGAGGAGGAACATGATAGGCACCAGTGTCAATTTAATCAGCCACTAACCCCTTCCCGAAAATGTACCCTTGACTAGGTGTTATAACTGAACTGAATATAAACAAGTGGATATAAAAAAGACAGGAATTTAATCTAGCATTTTTATTCTTTATAGGTTCATGCTTATAGCTAAATAAAACTGAATACAAGCAGCCTTTTCTTACAGAACAATTCTACGAAAAATTGTTATACACTGGGTCACATAAAGGCATAAAAGAGCTTCCACAACTGCTCTATCAAAAGTCTATGAGAGACTACTTTTGGTTAGTATACAACTTGGTGAGAGATTGTTGACTGCTCAACATGCCTCTATGCTAAACGATTTTCAATTTGACAGACTGAGAGGTGGTGCATTATTACCCTAAGAGGACTAAGAGAAGCACCGACAAGCAACTCCCACAGTTTTGTTGGCCCGCTTCCACACACAGGTGGCACTTTTACTACATACCGCTGATCATCCTGGACCATTTTCAGCAGAAGGTAATTTGCTGTCACAGTGCCCATAACATGTCCTGCCACTGACAACCAGCCACCATCACCTTTGTTTGCAGTTGCACCATGAACGAGAAATCTGGACAGGGATCGTATTGTCCTTAGCAATGAATCCAGGTTCTGATTGGGATCCGACAACAGTTGGGTACAAGTATGTTGGCCTCACAGGGAGCGCTTCAATGTTGTTTTTGTTGTAGAGCAACAAACTGCCCTAACTGCCCCAAATGCCATCATCCCCAAAAAAATGTACTGTGAGATTTCATAGTAAAATAGCAAATTGCTCGACACTTTAAATGTGAACTTCAGCACTACTACTTTCTGATGGTAATTTGGTCACTTTATGGTTCTTCTGTCAAATTTCACAGTACATTATTTCCAGTCATTGCTACAACTGTACAACTGTAGTGATATGAGGCACTAACAACTCAGTTCACAACTTCATTTCTTGCCTCTCATGGCAGGGCTTTCAACTGGAATTTTTCAGCTGGATAATGCTTGCCCAAGTACAGCAAGGGTTTCCCAGAAATGTCTTCACCAGATTACAACGCCTTCCTGATCACCATATTTATCATCAATAAAGCATTTATGAGTCCTGCTGGGATGGCAGCTTCAGAAAGCAGGATTTAGAAAACAGTGCAGGATTTAGAGTCCCAGTTGTGAGCAAATGTGCCATAGATGCATGTCTAGCAGTCAATGATCTCTTACCAAGACCCATCTACACTACCAAAAGGTAGCCTCTGATAAGCAAATTAGTCTTTTTGTAGAGCACATTTATGTCCACTTGTGGCAAAGTTTCTATGCCACTACAAGGAAGGTCTTATCCATAACATTCAATGTTAGTCAGTACTAACATTGAATGTAATGGATAAAGACCTGAACATTTTTATTGCATTCTTTAAAATATCTTCCAGCTAATCTATTGAAAATGTGTATTTTTTTCATGTGGAACTAACCTGTTGGGTCTTCACAAAACATATTTAACGCAAAATAAACCACACTAAATTTATTTCATGCTGTAGAGCATTCAAAGGTCCGTCACAACTGACAGGAACAAATTATTAGTCCAATGTGGTTATATTAGTGCGTCTGGTGATGACAATGTTGCTGTGCGCAGAAGTTCATGAGTTCACATCATGGAGATATTCAGCCATCACAGGGATCTGGGAGAAGTACCTCCGGGCCAGAGTGTGTTTGTACTTGATGTTTCGGATAAATACCGCACCATATGCCTGCAAAAAATAGGAAAGATTTTACTATTTTATTAACGTATGATGCTCTATTTCTGAACACAAAACCTGCTGCATTGCTAGTTTATTGAGATTAAAAGATGCAAGACGCTCAAATGGAAAACCACTCAAATTAAAAGCAAAATATTTCTAAAGACATAAATGTCTTTTTCATCAGTCTTAGTCCTGCTTTTGCATTCACCTGTTTTTAAACCTTAACAATTTACTCACAAACAGATTTTCCAAGTCCTGTGCTTTGTTAATCCTTTGTTACTGTTCTAGCATCTAGCTCAGCCATTGATTTGATCTCTATTCTAGTTATCAGTTCAATTTTGACAGTACTGGCTAATAACAGACCACATGCAATCTGAACTAAATACATGGACTAGAAACAAGTACAGGACAAGTGCTTGTAATCATAGTATTACTTTTATGGATCACTTAACTACATCTTGACGTCACTGGATTATGTTCTACTCTTTAATTTCACGAGCTTATCTATAACCTCGAGTTTCACAAGTTTATCTATGACCACTGAGATAAAATACGTCCTTGTAATAGAGTCATGAAATATATCTGGTAGTAATGACTAATAAAAATAACGAAAATAACAGACTAGTAATTACTTAATTACTTATTTTTCTGTAGTAATAAAAGGGAAAGTCAAAAGCATATGGTTATCTGTTTTAATATAATTGTATTAAATAAGGCAAACATTAATCTAAAGTGCAGTAATGAAATACTAAATAAAACAATGAGATTAAGGAGTCCAAAGGATATTTGACACCTTTTTTAACTATTAGAAGTTGCAGGTCATGTTTGCATATTTAGCTAGCTAACCTCTTTTGAAAGTAAGCCTTGTTTGTTTTTATTGTTAAATTGCCACAGGATAGTCGGTGCTGGAATATCCTTACAATATTTAGTCAAGTAAATAAACAAACACACACATAAGATTTTGCAGATTCAGACTGCTTAATTGACTTAGCATTACAGAATGGGAGAATCTCAGAGGTGGGAAGAAAACTGACACATAGACACATTGCTTGCACACGCATAATGTGTGCAGGATCTAGAAACACACATTACAATCAATCATGTTTTTCTCTTACCACATTCTATTCCTTTTAGCAATTAGACAAGCTAAGCATTGTCTCTTTAGTCAGTGGCAAATATATTAATATCCTACTTATTTAGTTTGTTATTGCTGACTGGTGTAAATTGAAGAAAGTCTGACCCCCTCAGATTTCGATTAAGTATTTAACCATTCGCTACGTTGTAATGTACTGCATGTAAAGTCAGACATGCTGTGGATAATATGTGTATGCCTATTAAACAAAGATGCACATTATTATGAACCTAAAATGCCTTTTCGACTCTCACTAGTTTGTTCAGTATCATGATGAGAATTTTTCCAATGGGGCAAAGATCAACATGATCATTGTGTAATCCACACTTCTTACTCATTCATAGGCACAAGACTCATTCATAGGCACAGTCTTACATATCTCAAAGATTATCATTAAACAAAAAAAGATTACATGGGTTACCCATCATGGGTAATCTCACAATTTGCACCTTGTGTAACTGCTGCATTCATTTACAGACTGTGGCACACTGCTGGCTCCCACTCCTCCTAAGATTATGTTCTTATATTTTCATTAGCAGCATGATAACTAAAATGTTAATATATAACTACTATAAAATTATATTTGTTTGATATTTGTTCTAGTTGTAATAAAGTGTTAGGAATCCCGCTGCGCACGCTCCCTCACTCTCGCGCTGTTTAAGCCCTGAGTTTTAATCAGCGCGAGTGTTC